>DF362421.1:0-16209 GCA_000787875.1 Solanum virginianum | reverse complement strand
AGAATGCAACCTCCTTCAACCAAAACTCACACTTGTCATATTTGGCATACAATTTCTCCTCCCTCAATCTTTGCAACACAACCCTCAAATGACACATATACTCCTTCTTACTATGTGAATATATCAGGATATCATCAATGAAGACCACAACAAAGGAATCAAGGTAAGGTTTGAAGACCCTATTCATTAGGTCCATGAAGATAGTCGGTGCATTAGTCAATACAAAAGACATCACCACAAATTCATAATCCCCATACCTAGTCTAGAAGGCTATCTTTGGAATATCACACTCCCTCACTACAAAATACATCACCACTAACTCATAATGCCCATATCTATTTTGAAAGTCTATCTTGGGAATATGACACTCCCTTATCCTCAGTTAATGATACCCGAACCGAAGGTAAATCTTAGAGAAAAAGCTAGCCCCTTGCAATTGGTCAAACAAGTCATCAATTCTTAGAAAAGTATATCAATTCTTTATAGTGACCCTATTGAGTTGCCGGTAGTCGATACACATTCTCAGTGACTCATCCATCATTTTCACAAACAATACTAGGGTACCCCAAGGTGATTGACTAGGTCTAATAAATCCCTTCTCCTACAAATCTTTCAATTGCTCTTTTAACTCCTTCAACTTTGTCGGGTCCATATGGTAAGGGGGAATAGAGAGAGGTTGAATATCAGGAAGGAGATCTATGCCAAAGTCTATCTCCCTTTCGGGAGAGACACCGGGAAGGTCATTTGGGAAGACATCAAGAAACTCATTTACAATCAAAACTGACTCTAAGAAAAGGACTTTGGACTCCACATCTTTAACCCTCACAAGATGGTAAAGACAACCCTTAGAGATCAACTTATGGGCTTTAATGTATGAAATGAATCTACCTTTAACAACCATATCTTGACTCTCACACTCAAGGATGGAATCATTTGGAAATTGAAACATGACCCTATGAGTCCTACAATCAATAGAAGCATAGTATGCATGCAACCAATCCATCCTAAGAATAACATCAAAATCAACCATATCTAATTCAACAAGATACAAGGTAAGATCTTATGCAAGATGCGAATAGGACAATTTCTATACACCCTCCTAGCACCAATAGATGCGCCAATAGAAGTAGACACCTCATATGACACATGCAATAACTCCAACTCAACATGAAAGCTTTTAGCAACAAAGGGGGTAACAAAGGAAAGGGTGGCGTGCTTCACAACCATGAATAGGAATCTAATTAAAGCGGTGTGTTGGACTCCGAGGATCTATCAACCTAGTGCTCTGATACCAAGTTTCTCAAGTCCCAACCCTAGGGCCTAGATGTGACCAACAAATGAGAAACTTGAATGGACCCCAAACAAGCCTCACAGCATATCATTACACATCCTTGGTCACGGAACCAATATAAAACATCAAAAGAACCATGAACAAGGGGAAATGGGACTAAAGGAGAAAGACAGAGTTTATTTCTTAAACAACACAGAGAAGTCAAAGCTCATACATAAATACTCAACATGTCCAAGAAATAAATCAAATTACATAGATAGAGTGGGGGCCAAGACAAGGTAATCGAGCTCACCATTATAGTTAAATAGAACATAAGATAGTGTCTCAATACATAGATAAGAGGAAAATATAAACCAAAGTCCCCGGAATGGAGAACTCACCAACAAGCTTGGAATAGCACTGTCTAGCCACGTGGAGGAGGATAATCAACTTAGGCACCAGTTCTTACATCGTGATATCATATAGGCAAGAGTATGCATTTATACGTTTGAATATACTAAGAATATGGGATGCAATGCAATAAGAGATAAGCTTCATAATCAACATGCATAATGATAGGCAATAGGAATAATATAGCATATGTCATGTATGGCCAATGCATAAGTAAAACATGCTTAGGTAAATCATGCTCATATAGAATAACATATGTAAAGATGAGACTAAGCTAGATTTCCAAGGTATAAACCCCTTGGTAGGTTGGTGATGTTGCGACCCCATCACCTATGTAGAGATCAGTTTTAACCCTCATTCTAGGTTAGTGACGATGCCACCCTATCACCCTGGTGGAGATGAGTTTTAATCCTCTTTCTAGGTTACCCTGGCTCTTATCCCACGGATCGGGCATGGTCTATGCAATACTTTATATAGGATTCATTATAAGCTCTAATGCAATACCTTATGTAGGAATAATCATGTACATAAGTTTATTTCATCATGATACCATCATTCATATCAGATCTTATCCTTTGGACCTTCAATTCCTCAAGAAAACATAATCGAATTTATCAAACATATTTGGCGTGTGTAGTGAGGGTAAAACAGCATGCAATTTGGAGATAAAATCATGCAAAAAGATCAGTGGTAAAACCTATAATCAATACCTTGCAACACCCTCAAGACATTCATATCAAAACCCCTCATCAAATCCAACATTAGATCCAAGATTTAAGCTTAAAACATGCTAAAACAACCATACTTTCATGAACTAAAATTATTATGCAGTAAATTTCTCAATATATAAGACCCACATGAAAAATCAACTTTAAATCATGCAATATTAAGTAAAAGAGGTCTTAGGCACCATGGGTGAAAGGACCCAATATTAAGTAAAAGTAAAATTTCATAATTTGATTCCTTTGATTTAAATTCGAGGTTAGACCTTTGTCACCCTAATTCGGACCCCCTAAACAAGAATATAAAGTTCAATTTTCAAAATTCCAAATAGATTTTTGGATATATGAAAAGCAAGATTACGGGCACTTTTGAGGCATATTTTCGAAAACTTTTTGGGGTCGCTTCACTCCACTAATATACATCCCTCAAATTTCTATACATTTTGGTAGAACCAAGGTGAATAGAAAAAGAAGAATTATAGGCCTCATCAAGGATCTTCTCCCTCAAACCATCAACACAAGGCTTACACAACCTGCCTTGGTACCTAAGGGCATCATCTCCCTCTTGGGAGAAAACCTCTACTTTGCCCTCTTTCACCAAGGCGTTCAATTCAAGCAAGGAGGAGTCAAGATCTTGATTGGGAGAAAACCTCTATTTTGCCATCTTTCACCAATGCCTTCAATTCAAGCAAGGAGGAGTCAAGATTTTGTTTTGCTATCACCTCATCAACTAAGGAAGATTTGGAACTATCAACAACTATAACATCATTATCCACTTCTTTCTAACCTAACCCCCAATCTAGCCAATCTATGTACCTCTCTAGCCATTTTTCTATTACCACTATCAACATGAGCTAGGCTACCTATGAACACATGAATCATATCATGTAACACCATATTTGCCTTACCAGGATGATAATGCACACTCATGTCATAATCTTTGAGATGTTCTAGCCACCTTCTTTGTCTAAAGTTGAGATTCTTTTAAGTGAAGACATATTGCAGGCTCTTATGATTGGTGAAGACATCAACATACACCCTATACAAATAATGACTCCAAATTTGTAATATAAATACCACGGAGGCCAATTTAAGATCATGGGTAGGGTTATTCCTTTCATGCACTTTGAGCTGGCTAGAAGCATAGGCTATGACCTTACCATTTTGCATTAGTACACAACCCAAACCAACTCCAGATGCATCACAATACATAATAAAATCCTTAAGCCCATCTGGTAGTGACAACATAGGAGCAGACACAAGTATATCCTTCAATATTTGGAAGTTTCTCTCATATTCATCGGTCAACACAAACTTAACCTTATTTTTAGTAAATTTGGTTATAGGGGAAGAAATGGAGGAGAACTCATTTACAAATCTTATATAGTAACCCGCAAGGCCCAAGAAGCTCCTAATATCTGATGGGATCAAGGGGCTAGGCCAATTTTGAATCATAATGGTCTTCTTAGGATCCACATTAATACAATCCCTCGACACCACATGACCCAAGAATGCAACCTCCTTCAACCGAAACTCACATTTGTCATATTTGGCATACAATTTTTCCTTCCTCAATCTTTGCAACACAAACCTCAATTGACCCATATGCTCCTCCTTACTATGTGAATAGATCAAAATATCATCAATGAAGACCATAACAAAGGAATCAAGGTAAGGTTTGAAGACCTTATTCATTAGGTCCATGAAGATGGTCAGTGCATTAGTCAATATAAAATACATTCCCACAAACTCATAATGCCCATATCTATTCTAAAAGGCCATCTTGGGAATATCACACTCCCTCACCCTCAGTTGATGATACCCGGACCGAAGGTCAATCTTAGAGAAAAAGCTAGCCCCTTGCAATTGGTCAAACAAGTCATCAATTCTTAGAAGAGGATATCTATACTTTATTGCCGGTAGTTAATACATATTCTCAGTGACTCATCCTTCTTTTTCACAAACAATACCGGGGCACCCCAAGGTGATTGCCTAGGTCTAATATATCCCTTCTCCTACAAATCTTTCAATTGCTCATTTAACTCCTTCAACATTGTCTAGCCATATGGTAAGGGGGAATGGGGATAGGTTGAGTATCAGGAAGGAGATCTATGCCAAAATCTATCTCCCTTTTGGGAGAGGCACCGGGAAGGTCATTTGGGAAGACATCAAGAAACTCATTTACAATCGAAACTGACTCTAAGGAAGGGACTTTGACTCCACATCTTTAACCCTCACAGGATGGTAAAGACACCTCTTAGAGATCAACCTACGATCTTTAATGCATGAAATGAATCTACCCGTGACCATTACATCTGGACTCTCCTACTCAAGGATGAGTTCATTTGGAAATTAAAACTTTACCCTACGTGTTCTACAATCAATAGAAGCATAGTAAGAATGCAACCAATCCATTCCAAGAATGACATCAAAATCAATCATGTTTAATTCAACAAGATCACAAGGCAACAACTTATCTAAAATGCAAATAGGACAACTCCTATAAACTTTCCCAGAAACAATAGAGGCATCAATAGGAGTAGATACTTCATATGACTCATGCAATAACTCGGCGACAATATGGAACTTTTTTGCAATAAAAGGGTAAGAAAGGAAAGAGTGGCACCCAGATCAATCAAAGTGTACACATCAAAGTCAAAGATTTTTAACATGACGATAATAATTTCGGGGACCGTACCAACCCCTTTCCTCCCATGTTGAGCATAAAATCAATTTTGCCTTGGGGCACCTCTTTGAGGACCACCTCTCCCCAATGGGGCCACATTAGCACCCCCGAACTTTGCCATGATTTCTTGAACAATCTACCATCTTGTGCCTAAGCTCCCCACAACCAAAGCATGCATTAGAATCTTTCAAACATAGGCCTCTATAATCCTTCCCACATATAGGACACATATCAATGGGAGCTACAACACTAACATCTTAAGGCCTAGGGAGGTCATTGGCAAACCCCCTATTAGTAGTATAATGAAATACTTGGCATTGATGGAATCGGCCACCCCTTTGGAACTTACCCCCAAGACTGGCCTTCTTAGCCTCATACCCCCTTTCTCTTCCTCAATTTTTCCTCCTCCATTTGCTCGGCGTAGGTCATCAATCGAGACAAGTCCATGTCACTAATTAGCATAGCGGACTAGCATTCTTTACTTTCTAAATCAGAGACACCCATTTGAAACTTGTTCATCCTAGATCTAGGATCGGCCATCAAATGAGGAGCATACTTTAAAAGTTTATTAAACTTGAAGACATACTCCCTCACACGCATAGCACCTTATTTCAAGTTCTTAAAGCCCACCAACTTAGCTTCTCTAAGCTCAAGAGGGAAAACCCGAGTAAGGAAGGCAAATTTGAACTCCTCCCAGAGCAACACATTACAAATTCCCTTCTCACCCTTCATTGATCATACCATATTTGACTTATCCCTTTGAGTTGGTACACCGCCAACTCCGCCTTTTCATTTGGCCCAACAACCATGAAATTCAAGATCTTCTAGACCTCATCAAGAAACTCTTATGGATCTTCATCCACCTTTAACCCGTAGAATAGTGCAGAATTCATCCTCATAAAGTCCCTTACCCTAGCTCCTGGGATAGTAGTATGAGGGGCTTAGGCCCTTTGATTGACTTGGTTGGCCACAACTTGGGCAAGCATAGTGAGAGCATCCTCACCATTATTAGGTTACTCCTCAGAGTTTGAGCGCTTCATCCTCGAGTGTATGGCATGATCTAGAATAGAAAAGAACAATCATTAGGGGGAAAAACTTACCACAACTCTATAGTATGACTTAGAACATGAAGAAGGGAAACATTTCCTCAAATATCTCAAAGCCTCGTATTCATAGTCATAGCGCACTTTACAACCATGAATAGGACTCTAATCAACGCAATGTATTGGACTCTGAGGATCTATCAACCTAGTGCTCTAATATAAAGTTTATCACAACCTAAGCCTAGGGTCTAGACGTGACACAGTGTAAGGGGAACCCGAAGGGACCCCAAGAAAGCCTCTTAGAACATCATTCCACATCTTGGTCACTAAAATAACAAATCAAGCATCAAGAGGTAAAAGTGGGGAAGCCGGGGCTAAAAGGAAACACTTTCATATCATCATAATCAAGAGACAAGAGTCAAACGTATATCATAGATACATAACATATCCAACAAACACCTTAAATACAAAGATAAGAGTGGGGGCCAAGACAAAGTAACCGGGCTCACCCTCATAGTCAAAATAAATAATAAAAAGGAATGTCTCAATACACAATAGGAGCATCATAGACTAAGGTCCCTAAAATTGAGGACTCACCAACTAGCTTGGTTAGTGTTGAACTAGCCACATGGAGGAGGAGGATCAACTTGGGCATCGGTTCCTACATGGTGACATCATGTAGGAATCATATAACAATATGGCATGAACGATCAATGCTAAGGTAAAACATGCTTAAGTCACTCATGCTCATATAAGATATCATATGTGTAGAAGAGACCAAGCTAGACTTCTGAAGTACAACCCTTTGGTAGGTTATTGATAATGTCGCCCCATCACTTAGATGGTGAAGTACTAATCCCTCACTAGGTTGGTGATAATGTCACTCCATCACCAAGGTGGATAAGTACAAACCCTTTCCTAGGTTGATGAGTACAAACCCCCATCTAGGTTAGTGATGATGTCGCCCTATCACTAGGTGGAAAAGTATAAACCCTTCCCTAGGTTGATGAGTACAAACCCCCATCTAGGTTAGTGATGATGTCGCCCTATCACTAGGTGGAAAAGTATAAACCCTTCCCTAGGTTGATGAGTACAAACCCCCATCTAGGTTATCTGTGTTCTTAGTCCACTCCCGCCCTAGAATGGGCATGGTCTAATGTAACACTTTATATAGAATTTATTATATCCATAAGCTCATTTCATCATCATATAATCAATCATATCATATCTCATGCTTTGGACCTTCAACTACTCAAGAAACCACATCTGGACATTTTATCAAACACTTAGAGGGTGTGTAATGCTAGTATAAAATCATGAAATATAGAGATGAAATCATGCAATAAAATCTAATGTCAAAACCATCAATCAGTACCTTGCAACACCCTTAAGCAATATACATCAAAATCCCTCCTCAACTCTTATAGTAGATCAAAGATTTATAGCTCAAAACATGGCAAAATAGTCACTACTTTACATTGCTTTGACATAGTGTGCAGTTAATTTCATAATAATCAAGACCCATTTGTAAATCAACCTTAAACTATGCAATTTGAGTAAAAGGAGGCTTGGGTATCATGGGTGGAAGGAACTCATGAAAGAAACTCACATACCTAGCTTAGAAATGAACTTGGTGAAAATTGAAGATGGAGATTTGAAGCTTGAAGAAGTACCTTGAAGGAAAACCTTAGCTTAGGATGAGTGTTTAGGACTTGAGTTTGGGGAGTGAAAATATGACTAAGTGTTTGAGTGAGTATTGGGGAATGTTTAAGATGATATAAGGGTGAATTTTGGCTAAGTATAGGTAAAATCACATTTGGGCCCAAGACTTAGAAATCTTGGACCGAACTAAAAAAAAGGCCAATTTTTACATAGTAGCACGTCGCTTCATTGGAAATTGCATTCTTGGAATTTCATAATTGCTAATCTTTCGCTCTTAAATCAGGATTAAAACATTTTCACCTAATTTTGACCCTCTAAACAAGAATATAAAGTCAAATTTTTGAAATAGCAAATAGATTTTGAGATATGTGGAATTTAAAATTTTGAGCATTTCGAGGCACATTTTCGAGCACTTTTTGGGGTCGTTTCAGGGATTCCCTTTGTCCATATCCATTTGTAAATCTTGTTCTTATCTTCCTTATGCCTGATATAATGCCATCCTATTAGACAAAAAAGCCTCCACTAGTCTCCAACATCCAACAAGGTATATCTTTTTCCCTACCTCCTGTTGGTGGTTTGATGTTGTTAACAATGTGTTGGACTATATCCTATGGGAAAAAATCCTCCATGAGATGCTCGTTTCACTTTCCTTGAATGAACTATGAGTTAAATTATAGTAGATTAGCCCTCCAAGTTTGTATCTTCCCCCATGCAAACTGTATACAATCCCCCAACTCTTTCCAGTTATCAAACCACACTAATGAATTTCCTACTCTCATGCTCCATAAGATTTGATGTTCAGTGAGATCTCTGGCCATCAAAATCTTTTTCGACACTTGGGATCCTCCACAGCCTGGTTTCCAAATGACCTTATTAAAATTCAACCTTCTACAATATTTATTTTTCATGAAAGCAGCCCAAATAGAGTCTTTTGTTCTAAAATTCCACCATAATTTGCAAAACAAAGTTGTGGATAATTCATGCATTGATCTAAAACCTTTTCCACCTTCAGATTCAGGTAAACATAGGTTATGCCACTTTGATCAGTGCCTTCCCCTCCCTCCTATACAATTACTCCAGAAGAACTGTGACATCATCCTTTGTATGTGGTTTAAAACTCCTTTTGGTGGGTTCATTACTAGCAAACAATGAATGGGTATACTCTGAAGTACATGTTTGATCAAAATGGCTCTTCCCCCCATAGGACAAAAGTTTTCCCTTCCACCCTTGCATCTTTATCCTTATTCTCTGAATAAGCTGCTGATAATATAACTTTTGTTTCCTTTTATAAAAGATTAGGCACCCCAGATAATTAAAAGGAAATTCTTTACTCAAGATCCCCAAAGCTACTTCTATGACCACTAATTCTACTTGATGTACATTATGATGAAGATAGATAGCACTTTTCTCCTTATTCACTTTCTGACCTGATATTTCTTTATACTTATGCAAAGATTCAGCCACCAACTGTATTGTTCTCAGTTCAACTTTACACAAGATTATCATGTCATCTATAAATGTCAAATGATTGATCTTAGGGCTTCCTCTAAGCATCCCAAATGCTTTAAAATCCTTGTTCTTCAATAAGTTATTTAAGGCTCTTTAAATCACTTCAACTGCAATAATAAAAAGAGTAGGTGAAATTAGATTCCATTATTTAAGTCCCCCTGAAGGTCTAAAGAATCCTTTTGGTTGCCCATTTAATAATAGAGAGTGTCAGTTGTTATTGAGTAACCTGAAAACCATATCAATTAGCCTTTCTCCAAACCCAATTTTCCTCGAGACCCTTAACAGATATACCCACTCTACTTTGTCATAGGCCTTTATCATATCTAGTTTAATCATCAAATTTGGTGTTTTCCCCCTGTTCCTGATTTCAGCAATTATTTCTTAGACTAGGAGGATATTCTCTATGATGCTTCTACCTTGTACAAACCCTGCCTGCTCGTGGGATATCATTAAAGGTAAAATATTTTTAAGCCATTCATGAACAATTTTAGAGAAGACTTTGTTCATGAAATTTCTTAAAAAAATAGGCCTTAGATGTAAGAAGGTTTGAACCACCAGTTTCTTAGGTAGCAAAACTAAATTCGTGTGAGTAATGAGCTTAGGTAGCTCCTCCCCAACAAAAAATGTTTTTGCCATGTTGTGCATATTATCTTTAGTGATATCCCATTTATCTGTAAAAAAAATGCTCCTGTCATGCCATCTGGTCCTGCAGCATTGTCCCTATTTAGACCAGTCACCATATCTCTAACTTCATCTTTAATAGGAACTCTCTAAATTTCCTCATTCAACTTATGAGTGACAACCTTAGGCAGCTCATTAAGCAAATCATAATTATTACATTTTTCCTGTTACTCCAATTATTCCCCCTCCTCATTTCGAATTCTTTTTATCTTCAGTCTAGCTCTCCTTCCCTTTACCATAGTGTGGAATAATTTTGTATTCCACTCCCCATCCTTGAACCATTCCATTCCCATCTTTTGCCTCCAAAAGTCTTCTTCTCTACCCAACTGAACTCTCAACTATTTTTAAGCTTTATGGAGTTTTTCCATGTTGGTTTCTATAGACTCCACCTCAAATTGTTCTTCTAGCACCTTACTGATCTCTTCCAGAATGATAACCTCCTGAAAGCTATTACCAAAGATATCTTTACTCCATTGAGATAGAGCCTTCTTTACCTTCTTCATTTTATGATGAAATATGATGAAAGGATTCCCTAAAAAGTCTGCTCTCCAATTTCTTTTAACCACTTCTTTAAAAGATTGCTCTTTAACCTAGAAATTGAGAAATTTGAAAGGCCTTACAAAATCCTCCTTAGTTGTATCAATGGTAAGCAAGAGAGGAGCATGATCAGACCCATTTCTCACAAGATGCTCCACTTCCAGAACCAGGAAGATGTCTTGCAGCTTATCATTACACACAATCCTATCCAACCTTTCAAAATGCGTTCTTCATCTATTCTTCCATTCCACCAAGTGTATTTGCTACCCTGAAAACCAATATATTCCAGATTGCACATATCCAGGCTGTTTTTGAAATCTCTAGTATCAACATCTGAAATTGGTCTACTCCTAGTTTTTCTTCCTCTGAACACATTATATTAAAGTCTCCTCATACTAGCCAAGGAGCATTGCTCACGTCTGCTAGATTATACAATGACTCCCACAAAGACAGTCTTTCAGGATGAGTGCATTTTGCATAAACTAGAGATACACATACATCAATATCCATTCCATTTTTATATATGTGGAGTGTCGGCATCTGTTCTTCATCACCTATGATATCCACCTCCATGAATTCATCAATAAACTCCCATATTTTACCATTTGTATTAGCATAGGCTTGTTGGAAGCCTAGTCTCCTTTTGAACACTTCCAATTCCCTTCTACCTTCAAATGGTTCTATTAGTCCTATGAAATAAAAATGGTATCTCTTATGAAGATTGATTAGTCTAGTTAATGTCGTTTGAGTATTTATTAACCTTATGTTCAAGATTAGAGCCTTCATAGATATTTTGGGTTTTTCACCACCTGTCTCTTTGATTGCCTTGATGCCGCCTAGGTGGTTGTTTGTTCTCCAACTGTCTATTGTTTTGGCAATTTAAAGAATTTACCTTTCAACCTCCCTGATTGAGTTGGAGATAAATCCCCTTATGTAGATGCTACCTCTATGGCCTTTGACATATCTATTTTATTTGCACCAGTATTTCTTTTATCAATAACACTCACGTATTCATATAGCTCAGGTATATCTATTTCCTTTGTTTTCTCTATGGCTATAGGATTAACCTTAGGATTATTACCAGTGTATACTATAATTGCCTTCTCCTGATTGTCAGATACCTTTTCTCCACCTTCCTGATTGTTACAACTAGTATCCGATGTTTCTTTCTCCTTTGCTTCCTTCTCCCCCTGTGGTTTATGTTCCTATTTTTCCTTGCTTGTTTTTCTTATGTCTTTGTCAGACCGTAGTGATTGTTGATTCCCAAAGTTTTGGTTAACCCATTCTTTGGTCCCAATTGTAGGCTCACCTGTCTTGTTCCCTTTCTTCTTCCCTTTTTCCTCCTCCCTTAAGAAATTGTTAGGATTCTCATCTTGTAAATCATCTTTCCCTTCAATGTGGCCATATTTATCCCTTTTGTATAGTTTTTTGCTTCTCCTTAGCCATTCTTGCTTATTTAAATTAGGATTTACTTTTCCTTTCTCCTCTCGATTTTCCTCCTTTTGTTTGTTCTTCTCCACCTTCTCCTCCTCCTATTTTTCCACTGTCTCTTCTTCTTTCTTATACTCATAGAGTTCCAGATAGATACTTCAACATGTATCCCCACCATGCCCTTGCAAGTAACATTCCCTACAATACTTAGGCAAAGGATCGTATTATACCTTGATCTAATTGGATTTATACAGTATAGAAGGAGGAACACCAGAAGAAAACTTATACATGAAGATGCAGAAGAAAGTACAAGATTGGAAAAGTCTACAAAAGAAGAAATAGAAAAGACAAGATCAAAAAATTCTATAGATGAAGGAGCACATGAAATAGATGCTTCTTCTATGAATATAGAAGAAGAGGATAGAGAAGTCGAGGAGGAACAAAATGGTACAACTATTCTAGTGGAAGAGATATCTCCTATTATTGAGTCCTTTCCAATCGACCCTTCACTAGATTACTCATTTGTGAAGATAATCAGATGTACATATTACAATTTGGAGTTAAAAATTGATAGGTATCTGAATTTAAAAGGGTCCTTTACTATTAAGCCAAAATTAGGTAAGTTTTCTAATTTCAAAAAGATTTTAAATGAATAAAAATTGGCAAAGTTCTTTCAATCTTCTATTTTCTGAAGTTACTTACAACTACCTGATAATACTATTACATTTTAAATGAGTGTGGTTTATCAACTTCTCTGTCGTCAAATCTATAGCAATTAAAAAAGAGGAACTTTGGATAAACTATAGTGACATGTCAATTTTTTGGCATGAAAGAGTTTGCTATCATAACTAGTCTGAATTGTCATATGGAGGAAGTATATGATGAAGAAAAGATGTCTCCTAAGATAAAAAGTAGACAAGAAGAAATTATTGATATGATTGGAAAGAGTTGCAAGAGAAGTGAGTTGGTTAAGCATCTCAAATCTAAAGAAGTTAGTAAGCGTGTAAAAAGTTAGTAAGCGTGTAAAAACATTATTGTGTTTGCTTTACTTTGTTTCTTGCATGCTTTGTACTAAAGATATGAACACCCTTATTTCAAAAGAATGGATTTTATTCTCAACGGATAGAAAAGAATTTTTTGCTCATCCATGGAGTCATATAAGCTATGATATCACAATTAATTATCTTCTCCAATCAGTGAAGCACAGCGCAAACACCACCAATGTTTATGGCTTTCCATGGGCCTTTATGATAAGTTTTATTTATTTTAGTCCATATTTACTTATTTTTATTATTTTTTTATGCATCTAATATTTTGACCTCTTTGTATAATTATTTTATTTAGTGTTGGGTATTAGAGGTTATTCCTTTGCTTCAAAAAAAAGTTAAAGATATTTTCAAAGCAAGTGTCTTCACAAAAAATATTTTGATGTCTTTTGGTGACTATTCACAAATTCATTAACATTAATGAGTTGTTTGATCCCCTTGAGGACTTGGTAAGTATTACTTTTTAACTTAATAGCTAAACATTGAATTATAGCATATTTTTTCTGCAGCATAGCAGTTGCTAAAATTATTTTAGCTATTGTTAAACTAATTACAGTAGTTGCTGAAACTATTTGAGTAGTTACTGAACTAATTACAACAATTGCTAATATAATTATAGCCGTTGTTGAAATTATTTTAGCAACTACTGAAATAATTACAGCAGATGTTGAAATGTTTTCAACAGTTACTGAAATTATTTAAGCAATTGTTGAAATTAGTTTTCTATCTAGATCTCTAATTATTATATATCTCTAATTGTTTATTCTATAAATTTATTTTTCTACATAGATTGTGCATCCATGGATAATTCCTACACCTAGTGAAATGAAGATGGATTTTTTCACTAAGTTTGTGCCTACGGAATTAACTAAGGATGATAAAATTGAAAAGATTGAGATGGATTTGAATGACATTGTAGCTATAAAAGAGATATCATAAATTTTGAACACAATGTTGATGTTGAAGGTGGTGGAGTATCTTCTTCCAATGTTGATAGAATTGCGATAGGTGTTAATGGTGGAGGAAGAGGAGAATTTACTCTTAATGTTGATAGAGGTAATGAAGTTGTTGATTTTGAAAGAGGAGGAGGATTTGTTGATGTAAGTAGTGATTTTAAAATAGAAAGACCTCCGGCCAATGAGAATGTTCTCCGTGCTCAAGAAATCTCATCCACCAATGAGAAGCTTGCCCATGAGAAGATAGATTTTTTTTTACAACTAAGATAGAATCTCTAGAAATAACTATTGTCACCATGATGTCTAAGAGAGGGATTATCATCAAAGTTTTTCTATCCATATACTCCTGATTATGTTAGAAGCAGAAAAAGACAACTTTCATAGGCATTATTAAGTGTTCAGAAAAAGACAAAGAAAAAGGTTAATGACGCTATTATTGAAAAAGAATTGCTATCTGAAGACAATGCATGTGAAGGTAAAATTATATTCTAACAATCATTACTAGTTAAATTAATTGTATCTCAACTTTTTACTAGTTAATAAGTTTTTTAAAAAAATCATTTAGATGAAGTAAGCTGATTGGACTCAAAGAGAAGCTGAAAGTTATGGACTTTTATTTTTAAAGAGGAGCTAATTGGATGACTTTTTACTAGTGTTGTCTAATCTCTATTTTGTTTTGTTAGACTTTGATATGGGTTTTTGTTATTGAGTTTTTCTATTATTTTGTGCTAAATATTGGAAGTATGTTTTGTTTTATGGAGTTTTTTTTGTTGTTTGTGCTAAATATTGAAAGTATGTTTTGTCTTATAACAATTATTGTGCTTTTTATAGCAATTGTTATGCTTTGTTTAAAGCAATTATTGTGTTTTTTATAGAAATTGTTGTGATTAGCCATAACAAGTACATAGAAGATACTTTAATTCATTTTATAGTGGTGTTGGTCTAATTCATACATAAAACTACATTTAATAGCAATCTTATCCAATAACACATTAATTTGAGCAAGACGATTAATTAAGCTATTTCACATATAATCGAATTAAAATCAATATATTGATCATTAATTGATTGTAGTACTCATACTTAATGATAAACAAGATGGTCTTGATCTATTTTTAAAATGAAATAAAGATTGGACAATAATCTTAGTTGAATTTGCTACAGCAAGTAAGCTGGTTGTTGTTCTTTTCATAGCAACTACTGAAATTTGTTACCGCAAGTAAGCTAGTTGTTGTACTTTTCATAGCAATTGCTGAAATTTATTACAGCAAGTATGCTAGTTGTTGTACTTTTTGTCATGACCCAAACCTAGGGCCTAGGTGTGACATGGTGAATGAGAACCCGAAGGCCCCAAATAAGCCTCTTAAATCATAATTGCACATTATAGGTTTAAATGGTAAATGACAAATAGATGACAATAAAAATATGGGGAATGGGACTAAGGGACAACTTGTAACCATAAGCGGAAGCATAAGTGAAATAGTTTAAAACATACCAAGCGTAGCAATAGTCTAGACACACCTCTAAATAATGACAATAAATAGAGCCAAGAATACAAGTCTAGGCTCCTTAATACTACATCAAAATGGAAGTACATCAAATATTTAAATAAGAAAGGCAAAGCTTGAAGATAAGGGTTATGTTCCCGATGAATGGGAACTCACCAAAGCTCAAAGTCTTCAAGAGCAATCTAGCCACGCGGAGAAGGATGTGGTAGATCACCTGTCTCAACATGAGTATAGCATGTAGGCAAAAAAATCTTGTTAGTACTTTTGAATGTACTAAGTATGCAGGTATGCAATGCAACAAGTAAATATGATGACAAAGAATACTTACCCAATATGACAAACTCCAATCTTAAACAATATATTCAGTTCCAAAGTAAAGCGTAAAGTAATGCCATGAAAATGCATAGAGAAGCACATAAGCAAATTAATTGTGGGAATAAGACCATAACTGACAATACCATATGAGCTATAATATGGAATACCGATGTCATACTCCACACCGGCCAAAGAGTGAGTCAACTTGCCAGGGTATAACTCCAGGAATGAAAATACTAAATAGATCCACTAATCAAAAAGCCTAAAAAGGCATAATCAAAATATCCTATAGTGGCACATAGTTATGAGATTAAAAACATTATATAAGACCCCTTCGGTCGAGTCTCACTCCTAACTCATTCGGTGCTAAGCCAAAATTCCCACGAAAATGGATAATGCATATTAGAAATAATCAAAACTTAATTTAGTTCA
>DF362423.1:21933-40718 GCA_000787875.1 Solanum virginianum | reverse complement strand
TACGGGTTTCCTTGACAAACCAAAGCTTCTACAACTCTTGGGGGATCCCATATACCAAGCTTTAAGCCTTAGAATTGAAGAAGGAAGCAAAACACAAAAACTTAACATTTCATCACCTCACTTGCAATTTACTTAATGAAAGGTTTACTAACCTTTATCTTGTAGGTGTACACTTGTACAAGAAAAAAAATGTCCATAAGTTCATATTGACAAACCTCTACAAGGATTCCAATTTAAAATTTCAAACTCTTCAAAAATACACTTAAGCGTCAAACACCTTAAAAATGACAATAGCGACCTCAAATGTTAGCCATGGTTCCAAAACACGATTGTACGGGTTCTAACATTGTAACTGTTAGAGCTTACAAAGATTCTTGTGTCACTTTGGCTACTATTTTAGGATTTATTTTTGTTTCCCATTTGATTTTTCATTTCTCTTTTTCGTCTTTTACTGAATTTTGTTAAATTGTATCAATATAAAAAGTCGACAAAGGAATTTACTGCAGTTAAAGATTTTATCAAATCAGATAAAACATGTCTTATCACCTCTTCAAAATACAACTCAAAGTAAATAGTAACCTACATCATAGCACTCATTCTAATCACGGATTCAATAATTACAAGAGTAATTACTCCCTCACTTATTTTGTGAAGCATATAATTAGCAACACCTCTTTCACCTTATTTTATTGTTCCTCCTTAACTTAAAACATTACAAAAGAACTCTTAGTTTATAGTGTTCTTGTTTTTTCTTTCTAAGGCATCAAGATCATTGCATAACCTTTTATCTTAACATATTTAAATTCTCTTCTATCATAACATGTTAATTTGATTAACGAACTGCTCATCTTCCTCCTGGTCCTACAAGAACAAATTAGTGAAATCTCATAAAGTAGGGCTTAGGGAGGGTAGAGTGTACGCAAACCTTACTATTATCTAATGAAGAAAGAAAGGTTGTTTTCGATAGTCCTTCAGCTCAAATGTATCCGCCCCAAGTAAAAGAAGAAAAATAATATATAGAATAATCGCTAAAATGAAGAGTAATGTCAATTTTACAAAAAAAAATATAGCAAAATAATAAAATAGCAATAATATTACTACCATAATAGCACAACTAATCATATGATAAACCTAAAATCGTCACGAGGCAAAACAATATTTTATCCCTACTAACCTTTTACCCTAATATGCAACCTCCACTCCTTTTTATCTGAAGTCATATCATTGGTGATATGAAATTGTACCATATCCTTTCTAATCACCTTTCTCTAATAATTTTTTGATCTATTTCTGCCCCTCTACGTAACTCCTAAATCCAAGCTTAGGGCATCGAAACACCATCTCTACACATGTACGAACTATCTCAATATTGCTTCTCTCATCTTGTCTTCCAGAGAGCTTATCTTCCCCTCTCCCCCTCTACCCATCTAGAACATATAGGAGTTGCATAGAAGAATGTTGTAGCCTCTGACAATACAACATCAGTTGATGCCAAATATTTTTTAGGTTCAGTAGAATAAGATCGATATCCCTTTTAAAGGCAAGAAAAGCTCAAAGGAAACACTTTAATGCCTTGGGATCCAACTTGGTAAATGGGAAAATTCCCTTGAAATACTAGCCATGTGCCTCTTGTTGTACTAGCCTATCAGCCTTTCAACAATTTTCATGCACTAAGGAAATGTTCCAAAAATGTGCTTCAAAAATGCCCACAATCATAATTTTTATGTATCTCAAAATTCATGCATGATATCAAAAATCCAACTTTATATTCTCGATTAGAGAAAAAAATTAAGTGAAAAATAGGTATAACTTGGATTTTAAAGGACCCATAGTAAAATTAATTTTACTAATTTATGATTTCCAAAAAGCATCTGTACCTGGCCGCGACAAGCTTGGGGTGCGGAGCAGTACAAAGAGGGCTTGCGCAATGGGTCCGCATCGTGCCAAGGATGTGGACCACTGTAAGTTTTTTCTTGGATTTTCTATCTCGGCCAAGGGCATTGGAGTCATAGCCCATGCCCACTTATGCATGAAAATACCCACACATAGCCATTTTTCAACTCCATATCACTTAAAACCCTCATAAAAACTTCTCTAAGACTTAGCCAAATATCTCCTTAACCAAATATCTCCTTTTAATTTCAAGGATTTCAAGCTTAACTTTGGAACTCAAGGATTCTCTTCAAGTTCAAAGTTCTCTTCAAGCTTATATCAAGAAAACCCAAGTTTGAGGTATGTGGGTTTGATCCATTAGGTCCTTTCACCCATGGAGACCAATTTGCCTTTTATGAAAATTGCATGTTTTCAAGTTGTATCTTCGATGGGTATCTCTTATTAGGATTATGATTAAAAATTATTTTGGGGTTTTATGAAATATTGATTGATTATGCATGTCTACCTATTTCAAGCTTATACCATGAATTGATTTTATCTATTGAGATTATACATGTTTTGAGCTATGAAATTGTGATCTACTATGAGATTTGATGATGGATTTCATGGTACCTTATATGAATGTTTTACTATATGTTGGTGGGTTGATTTGCTTGTTGTTTTTTCATATTATTTCAATCTTGATTTTCATGATTTTGAACTAGCATTATGCATCCACCAAGTGTTTAATAAAATGTCTTGACAAGGATTCTCAAGTTATTGATGATCTATAACATGGTTTATAAGTCAAGTGACTTAATGATGATTAAGGGTTTGTATGTATACATTGAATTCATGAAAAGTATCTATGATATTGCAAGTAGACCATACCTTTTTTGGGGGTGACATGCCCAATCACCATATTGAGGGTTGACATACCTCAATCACCTTGTTGGGGCGTGACATGCCTAATCACCTTATTGAGAGGTGAGTACCTCAATTACCTTATTGGGGTTTACATGCAAAATCACCTTGTTAAAGGGTAAGTATATCAGTCACCTTGTTTGGGGGTGACATACGTAATCACCTTGTTGAGCGGTGAGTACCTTAATTACCTTACAAAGGGGTGACATGCCTTGGATTCCAAGTAGTAGTTTGCTTGGTCTATGTTGATTATGGTCTCTTCCCATATGTGATACCTGTTATGCATGTTGTATGATTTACAAGCATATTTTACTTCAAGCATTTATCATGCACACAACATTGATATTATACTTATCCATTGCTTATGATTATGCATTTTGACTATATTGTCTTATGTCTTGTTACATTGTATCATACATACATAGTATATTCAAATGTACTAACGCATACTCTATGCCTACATGATATTACCGTGGAGGGACCTCTCGATCATCCTCCACGTGGCTAGTTTGGTAATTCGAAATATAAGCTTTGCTGAGACCTCAAGTCCGAGGACGCTATCTATGCTACTCTTGCTATTTGATATTTCTTTATATTGAACACTTGATATTATGAGGGTGAGGCCGGAAAGTGCCTTGGCCCCCCCTTCATTCCATGTTAGAGATATTATTGGATAATTGATGTATTTATACTATGAAATTCACTCTTTTATGTTTGTATAAATATCAAGACTTCCCTTAGTCCCGCTTCCCTTGTTTGTATCTCTTGTGTTATTTATTTTTCTTCTGCAACCAAGGATGTGTTAATGATATGCTAAGAGGCTTATTTGGGGTCCCTTTGGGTTCCCATTTGTCATGTCATGTCAAGGCCCTATGCTTGGGTTGTGACAAACTTGATATCAAAGTACTAGGTTGTTAATGATCTTTGGAATCCAACACACCTCATCGATTAGAGTCTTATTCATGGTTGTGAAGTGCACCACAACTATGAATAGAAGGCTATGAGGTATTTTAGGAAATGTTTCACTTCTTCATGGTTTATATCGTGCTTTAGATATGAGTGTAAGGCTTTTTGCCTAATGAATGGTCTTTGCTCTTCTAGATCATGTCGATTCCAAGAGGGAGGCTAAGGAGAGCCCATACACCTGAGGAGCAACTGGCCTCTGCCGCTCCTCAAGCTCCTAAAGGTAGAGCGGTAGCCCAAGATGAATTTTGGGATGCTATTACAATGTTGGCTTGTACTACAACCAACAAAATTCACCAAGGGGTCCAAGCCTCTCATGCTCCCATTCTGACTTCTAGGGTGAGGGATATCACTAGAATGAACCTACTAGAGTTCCATTGATCCAAATCGGAAGAGGATCCCTAAGAGTTCATGGATGAGGTGTACAAAGTGCTATTTATTATGGGGGTTAATTCAAAGGAGAAACCAGAGTTAGTGTCCTACCAACTTAAGGGTGTGACCCAAATTTTGTTCACCCAATAGAAATTAGAGAGGAGAGTTAATGATGCTATTCCTTAGGAGGAGTTCAAAGCCATATTCCTCAATCGAATCTTTCCTATCGAGCTAAGGGAAGCTAACATGATGGAGTTTATGAACCTTAAGCAAGGTTGAATGAGTGTGAGGGAGTATGCCCTCAAGTTCAACTAACTCTCCAAGTATGCCCCATAATTGGTTGTCGAACCGAGATTGAGGATGAATAAATTTGTGTCAGGAGTGTCCAACTTGGTTAATAAGGCATATCAAACCACCATGTTAGTGGGTGATATTTAATTGTCCCATCTCATGACATACCTGAGCAACTAGAGGGAGAAAAGCTTAAAAAAAAGTGGTAAGTCTATGATGGCTCATTTTGAAGGTGGATTCCAAGGTTCCAAGGGTGGCCGATTTCCTCAAGGCAACAAGTCCCAAGGCCAAGGATCTTCCAATGCTCCTAATAAGATATTTTCTAATGATTATCCAATATTCTAAGATGGTGGGGTGGGGTGCCTAATCCTATATGCCAAAGATACGGTAGGAACCATAATGGTCCATGTTTGAAAAACTTAATGCTTGCTATGGTTGTGGTGAAGTGGGTCATAAGGTGATTGATTGTCCTCATGCTCAAAACAAAGGTATAGATGGTCATCCATAAGGCGAAGGTGTAAATTTAGGTTAAAAGGAAAGAGGAGTCTAACAAGGGGGTGCTCTCAAGGAAAATAGATTTTATGCTCTTTAAGGGAGACAAAGGGTGGATGAGGTGCCCGATGTCATCACTGGTATATTAAAGGTTTTTAAATTTGATGTGTATACTTTGTGTCATGACCCCATCGTAAGGCCTACATATTCATGTATCATGCCTGATACCATAGACTTAACCCTATACTCATGATTAAGATGTTATGACCCAAGATAAGGCCTACACGTGACCAGTGAATGGGGAACCCGAAGGAACCCCAAACAAGCCTCATAGCATATCATTACACATCCTTGGTCGCAGAAGCAATGTAAAGCAATGTAAGAAACATAAATAAGGAAATTGGAACTAAGGGAGAGAGAGATATTTATACTTAAATATCTTGAATATCATAAGCGAGTCAAAGCTCAAGCATAATACATAATATGTTCAACAATACCTCTACTACAAAGATAAGAGTGGGGGCCAAGACAAGGAACCAGGCTTACCCTCAGAGTTAATACATACTAAAAAAAAGATAGTCTTAGAACATAATATAAGACAATAGTCATTGTCCCCGAAATGAAGGACTTACCAAAGGCTAACTTGAACAATCCGTCTAGCTGCAAGAAGAATCAATAGGAGCTCTGGTTCCTACATGGTAACATCAAGTAGGCATAGTGTATGCGTTAGTACGTTTGAATGTATTAAGTATGTAGGATGCAATGCGATAAGAGATAAGCTTCATAATCATCATGCATAACAATAGACAATAGGCATGATATAGCAATATGGCATGTATGATCAATGCATAAGTAAAACATGCTTAAGTAACTTATGCTCATATAGGATATCATTTGTGAAGGATAGATCAAGTGAAATACTTCCCAATTCCAATGAACACCATTCCTTGAATGGTGATTGAGGCTTGATAGCCCCTCAACAAGGCATCCGAGGCTTGACACCCCCTCGTCAAGGTGATTGAGACTTGGTATTCTCTCAACAATATGATTAAGTCTTGGTACCCCCTCAATAAGGCAAACAAGGCTTGGCACCCCCTAATCAAGGTGATTGAGACTTGGCACCCTCTCTACAAGATGATTGAGGCTTGGTACCCCCTCCACAAGGCAACCGAGACTTGGCACCCCTCGTCAAGGTGATTGAGACATGGCACCCTCTCAACAATATGATTGAGGCTTGGTACCCCCTCAATAAGGCAATCAACTTGCAATATCATAGATACTTTTCATGAATTCATCACATGTACAAAATACTTTCATCACCATAAAGTCATCATATACCTACATTTCCTCTCATCATTATAAATCATACGCATACTATTATTTCATCTTCATCCCATCATCATATAATTATCATAGCACTATTCAACTTATAAGACATGCGTTGGACCTTCAATTCCTCAAAAAATCCTAGCCGGACATTTTAACAAACACTTGGGTGGTGTATGATGGGGATAAAGGACCATGCAATTTAGAGATAAAATCATGCAAGAAAATCTATAGTAAAACTATCAATCAACATCTTACAACACCTCCAAGACATTCATATCAAAACTCCTCATCAAATCTAACATTAGATCCAAGATTTAGAGCTCAAAACATATTAAAACAACTACACTTTCATGAACTAAAATCATTGTGTAGTAAATTTCTCAATATACAAGACCCACATGTAAAATCAACTTTAAATCATGCAATATTAGTAAAAGGAGGCTTAGGCACCATGGGTGAAAGGACCCAATGGTTCAACACCACGTACCTTGACTTTGGAGAACCCTTGAAGAAGATTAGAAATGGAGAACTGAAGCTTGAATGAATTCCTTGATGACATTCTTAAGATTGGTCTTGAGCTTTGGAACTTGAATTTAGGGTGAAATATCAGTCTAAGTGTTTGAGAGGATATTGGGGAATGTTAAGGATGATAGAAGGGTAAAATAACGCTAAGTGTATGTATTTTAAAGTATGGGAACCCTTAGGCCCAAGACTTATAAGTCTTGGACAAAAAATATTAAAACATGCACCAAAAACAACAGGGGTGTGTCGCGGAGGTGACGCGAAAACCCTATTAGAATTTGCATTTTCTGCACAAATGATTTCTACGAAAATGGGTAACAATCCTTCATCCGAACTCAGAATAAAGTGAAACCAAGCGCTTTGGAAATCTAGTCTAAAGGGAATTAATTTGGTAGGTTGTGAGCCATGAATTCTTTGTGTGCTAAGAGGTATACCCCTTCAAAGTTGACCATCCGAAATTGCATTTTCTTGCAATTTTTGATCTTGATACGGTTGCTCTAAAATTCAGGTTAGACCCATTTCCCACTCAATTTGACCCCCTGAATAAGAATATGAAGTTAGACTTTAAATATAATGAATAGATTTTATGGATATATGGAAATTATAATTTTGGGCACTTCCAATGCATATTTTTTGGCACTTTTTGGGATCGTTTCACTTTGATAGACCCGAGTGCCACTATTTATTTTATTACTCTTTTTGTTGCCAAAAAGCTTCATGTTAGTTTCAAATTGTTGTGTGAACCTTATGAAGTGTCTACCCTCGTTGGTGAGTCCATTATTGCTAAAAGAGTCTATAGAAATTATCCCATGTTCAAAATGCATAAAGTCTTGCCTTGTGATTTTGTTGAATTAGATATGGTGGATTTTGATTTCATTCTTGGGATGGATTAGTTGCATGCATATAATGCTTCTATTGATTGTAGAACCTGTAGGGTTAATTTCCAATACCCTAATGAGCCTATCCTTGAGTGGAAAAGTCGTCATGTGGTGGTCAATGGTAGATTCATTTCTTGTCTTAAAGCTCAAAAGATGATTTCTAAGGGTTATTTTATTATCTTATGAGGTTTGGGGCTTATGAGTCCAAAGTCCTTCATATTGAGTCGGTTCCGGTGGTTAATGAGTTTCTTGATGAGCTTTCTGGTGTTCCTCCTAAAAGGAAAATAGACTTTAGTGTAGACCTCCTTCTCGATATTGAACCCATTTCTATTCCCCCTTACCGATGGCCTGGCTAGAGTTGACGGAGAAATTAAGCGATTTGTTGGAAAAGGGTTTCATAAGGACTAGTAAGTCACTTTGGGGTGCACCAGTATTATTTGTGAAGAAAAAGGATAGTTCTCTTAGAATGTATATTGATTACCCGTAACTTAATATAGTCACCATAAAGAACAAGTACCCTCTACCAAAGATTGATGACCTTTTTGATCAACTTCAAGGGGCTAGTCACTTTTCTAAGATATATCTTTGGTTCGGGTATCACCATGTGAAAGTGAGGGAGTGTGATATTCCCAAGACGCCTTTCGGACTAGGTATTTGCACTTTGAATTTGTGGTTATGTCATTTGGGTTGACTAGTGCACCGATTATATTTATGGATCTCACGAATAGGGTCTTTAACCCTTATCTTGACTTGTTTGTGGTATTTTTTATTGATGATTTCTTGATTTATTCCCATAGTGAGGAGGAGCATGTGAATTGCATGAGGGTGGTGTTGCAAATCTTGAGAAAGGAGAGGTTGTATGCTAAATATGAAAAATGTGAGTTTTGGTTGAAAGAGGTTGCTTTACTAGGGCATGTGGTATTGGGTGGTGGCATTACTGTGGATCCTAAGAAGATAAAGGTGATTAGAAATTGGCCTAGACCTTTGGCTCCATCGTACATTAGAAGTTTCATGGGTTTGGTAGGTTATTACCAGAGATTTCTGAATGGCTTCTCTTCTATTGCTTCTTTTATGACTAAGTTGACACAAAAAATATGAGAAAAGCTTCTAAACTTTGAAAGATAAACTTGTCTCTGCTCCTATTTTGTCTCTACCAGAATAGTTGGAAGGATTTGTTGTATATTGTGATGCCTCAAGAATTAGTTTGGGGTGTGCTTTGATACAAAATAGTAAGGTGATAGCATATGTGGAATGACCCCAAAAAGTGCCCAAAATGTGCTTCGGAACTGCCCAGAATTGTAATTTTTATATATCTTAAAATCCATGCATGATATCAAAAACCCGACTTCATATTCTTGTTTAGGGGGTCAAAATTAGGGGGTAAAAGGTCTAACCCTGATTTTAGAGCAACCATATCAAAATTTGAAATTCCCAAAATATAAATTCCAGAGAGCTTTTTGCACCCCTGGCGCGATGCGCCAAGGGCGCGCACTAGTGTTAAATTTTGTCGAATTTTGACTTCAGTCCAAGACTTTTAAGTCTTGGGCCTAAGTGTTCCCAAACGTGAAAATGCCTATACTTAATCATTTTTCACCCTCATCATTCTAAACATTCCCCAATACTAATTCAAACACTTAGCCAATATTTTATCTATTAAGCTCAAGACTGAAAACCCTCTCCAGATCTAAGGATTTTCTCTCAAGCTTCAATTCTCAATCTCTAATCTTCATCAAGTTCATCTCCAAATCTAAGGTATGTGGGTTTTTTTCATGGGTTCCTTTCACCCATGATACCCAAGCTCTCTTTACTCAAAAATTGCATGATTTAATGTTGATTTATTCATGGATCTTGTCTTGATGTATATTGTTTGAGGGTGTTACCAAGTATCTATTGATAGCTTTACACTGCTTTTTCTAGCACGATTTTATTCTTGAATTGCATGGTTTTATACTAGTATTACACACCCTCTGTGTGTTTGATAAAATATCCAGTTGTGGATTGTTGAGGAATTGAAGGTCCAATGTATATCTTACGAGTTGAATGACTATATGATGATGAAATGATGATGAGATGATGATGAAATAATATAAAATGATTTTGAGATGATGAAATGATGATTGAATAATGATAGAATGATGATGCAAGGGAATGTATGTGTATGATGATGAAAGGAGTGTGTGTATATATATATATATGATATTATCTCTATATAGTGTTGGGGATGACAAATCTTAGCTCAAGGGGTTGTAGGCTCGGGTAACTGAAATGACCCCAAAAAGTGCCTAAAAACGTGCCTCGAAAGTGCCTAGAATCTTGTTTTCCATATATCTAAAAATTCGTTGGATACTTCAAAAATCTGACTTTATATTCTTGTTCAGGGGGTCCAAATTACGGTGACTGAGGTCTAACCTCAATTTTAAAGCAAAGGAATTGAATTATGATATTTCACTTGGTGCGATTTCCAAAGAGCCTCCGTGATGCGGAGATGTGTATTTCCTGCACTATCTTTCCTAGTCCGTCTAGATTTTCCTAAGTGTTGGACCTACATTTTCCCAAACATGATTTTACCTATACTTAGCCTTATTTCATCCTCATATCACCCTAAACATTCCCTCATACTCACCAAGACAGTTAGCTAAATATTTGCTCCTAAATTCAAGTCCCAAACTCAAGATCGACCTTAAGGATTTCATCAAAGATCTCACTCAAGCTTTAAGTCTCCATTGGTATTTTTTATTGATGATTTCTTGATTTATTCCCATAGTGAGGAGGAGCATGTGAAGATCACACTCAAGCTTTAAGTCTCCATTCCCAATCTTCTTCAAGGGTTCTCCAAAGTCAAGGTATGTGGTGTTGAACCATTGGGTCCTTCCCTCTTTTTACTAATATTTCATGATTTAAAGTTGGCAAGGGCTCTCCAAAGTCAAGATATGTGGTGTTGAACCATTGGGCCCTTCCACCCATGGTGCCTAAACCCTCTTTTTATTAATATTTCATGATTTAAAGTTAATTTTACATGTGGGTCTTTTATATTGAGAAATTTACTGCACAGTGATTTTAGTTCATAAAAATATGATTGTTTTAGCATGTTTTGATTTCTAAATCTTGGATCTAATGTTGGATTTGATGAGGGGTTTCGCTATGAATATCTTGTAGGTGTTGCAAGGTGTTGATTGATAGTTTGACAATAGATTTTCTTGCATGGATTTATCTCTAAATTACATGGTCTTTTACCTCCATTACATACCCCCAAGGTGTTTGATAAAATATCCGGTTATGGTTTCTTGAGGAAATGAAGGTCTAAAGAATGAGGTATGATATGATTGACTATATAATTATGAAATGAGCTTATGTACACAATGAATACTATATAAAGTATTATGGTAGACCATTCCTAATTCGGGGGCCTAGTTGAGGGGTGAAAAACTCAACCACTAGGGTGATGGGTGTGATCATCACTAACCTTGATGAGGGGTTTGTACCTCACAAACTAAGGTGATGGGTGCGATCATCACTAACCTTGATGTAGTGTTTGTAACTCAGACACTAGGGTGATGGGTGCTATCATTATTAACCTTGATAAGGGGTTTGTACGTCACACACTAAGGTGATGGGTGCTATCATCACCAACCCCAAGGGGTTTATACCTTGAAATCTAACTTGGTGTCCTCTTCACATATGGTATCCTATATGAGTATGATTTAGTTAAGCATGTTTTACCTATGCAGTGAACATACATGTCATATTGCTATATTATGCCCATTGCCTAAAGTTATGCATGTTGATCATGAAGCTTATCACTTGTTGCATTGCATCCCATATACTTAGTACATTTAAATGTACTAACGCATACTCTTGCCTACATAATATCACTATGTAGGGACTGGTGCCCAAGTTGATCCTCCTCTTCCTCCTCCACATGGCTAGACGGTCCTATTCCAAGCTTGTTAGTGAGTCCTTCATTTCGGGGACCTTGGTCTAAGTTACTATTATCCTTGTATTGAGACACTTTCTTATGTTCGATTGACTATGAGGGTGAGCCCAGTTGCTTGTCTTAGCCCCCTCTCTATCTATGTATTAGAGGTACTTGTTGGACTTGTTGTGTATTTATGTATGAGGCTCTGCAACCAAGGATGTGTAATGACAAGTTAACAGGCTTATTTAGGGTTTCTTTGGGTTCCCCATTTGCCATATCACATCTAGGCCCTAGGCTTGAGCCGTGACAAATTTGGTATCAGAGCACTAGATTGATAGATCCTCAGAGTCTAACACACTATGTCAATTAGAGTCCTATTAATGATCGTAAAGCGCACCATGACTATGAATAGGAGGCTATGAGGCATTTTAGAAAATGTTTCCCTTCTTCATGTCCTAACTCATGCTAAAGAGTTGTGATAAGTATTCCCCCTAATGATTTTTCTTTTCAATGCTAGATCATGCTGAGTACTAGAGAAAGATGGGCCCAAACTCCTGAGGAGCAACCTACCAATGGTGATCTCTAGGATGCTCTTACTATGCTTGCCCAAGTGGTTGCCAACCATGTCCAACAAGGGGCCCAAGCCCCTCATGCTCCTACCCCCGGAGCTAGGGTAGGGGATTTCATAAGGATGAATGCTCAGATTTTCCATGGGTCAAAGGTGGATGAGGATCCACAAGTGTTTATTGTTGAAGTCTACTAAATCTTGTCGATCATAAGTATTAGGTCAAATGAGAAGGCAGAGTTGGTAGCGTACCAACTCAAGGGGGTGGCCTAAATTTGGTTTGATCAATGAAAATGTGAGAAGGGTAATAGCTATATGGTGCTTTGGGAGGAATTCAAATTGGCCTTTCTTAATTGGTTCTTCCCTCTTGAGCTTAGGGAAGCAAAGTTGGTTAAGTTTATGAACTTGGAACAAGGTGGTATAAGTGTGAGGGAATATGCCCTCAAATTTAATCAACTTTCAAAGTATGTTTCTCACTTCGTGGTCGATTCTAGGTCAAGGATGAATAAGTTTGTTATGGGTGTCTCTGATTTGGTAAGTGAAGAGTGTCAATCTGCCCTTGTCTATTAGTGATACGGACTTGTCTCGGATGATGACATATGCCGAGCAAATAGAAGAAGAAAATTTCAGAAAGAGGAGGGGCCAAGAGGCCAAGAGAGCCTACTTTGAGGGCAAGTTCCAAAAAAGTAGTAGATTTAAAGGCCAAAGGCCTCCTCATATTACTAATAGGGGGTTTGCCAATGCTTTCCATAGGCCTCAAGGTGTTCTTTGTGTGGCTCCTAATTATATGTGTCCTAGATGTGGAGAGGGTCATAAGGGCCCATGTTTGAAGGGTTCCAATGGATTTTTTGAATGTGGAGAGCTTGGTCACAAGAAGGTAGATTATCCTAGAAACCGTGGCAAGGTTCAGGGTGCAATCCATTAGGTACTTCTATGCTCTACATGGGAGGTAAGGGGTTGGTGAGGTCCCTGATGTTGTTATCGATACGTTGAAAATCTTTGATCTTGATGTATATGCTTTGATTGATCCGGGTGCCACCCTTTCCTTTCTTACCACCTTTGTTGCTAAAAAGTTCTATGTTGAGTCGGAGTTGTTGCATGAGTTATATGAGGTGTCTACCCCTGCTAGTTCCTCTAATGTTGCTAGGAGGGTGTATAGAAATTGTCTGATTTGCATCTTGCATAAAATAATACCTTGTGATTTTTTTGAATTAGATATGGTTGATTTTGATGTTATCCTTGGAATGGATTAGTTGTATGTATACTATGCTTCTATTGATTTTAGAACTCGTAGGGTCAAGTTTCAATTTCCAAACAAACCCGTCCTTGAGTGGGAATGTCATCTCATATATTAAAGCCCATAGGTTAATTTTGAAGGGGTGTTTGTATCATCTTATGAGAGTCAAAGATGTGGAGTACAAAGTCCCTTCCATTTAGTCGGTTCTAGTTGTAAATGAATTTCTCGATATCTTCCCAAATGACCTTTCTCTCAAAAGGGAGATAGCTTTTGGCATAGATCTCCTTCCTGACACCCAACCTATCTCCATTCCCCCTAACCGTAAGGCCCTGGCAGATTTGAAGGAATTAAAGGAGCAATTGAAAGATTTATTCGAGAAGGGATTTATTAGACCTAGCCAATCACCTTGGGATGCACTGGTGTTGTTTGTAAAGAAGAAAGATGGGTCATGTTGGATGTGCATTGACTACCAGCAACTCAATAGGGTCACTATAAAGAATAGATATCCTCTTCCAAGAATTGATGATTTGTTTGACCAATTACAAGCTAGCCTTTTCTCTAAGATTGATCTTCAATCCAGGTACCATCAAATAAGGGTAAGGGAGTGTGATATCCCAAAGAGGGCTTTCTAAACTAGGTATGGACATTATGAATTTATGGTGATATCTTTTTGATTGACTAATGCGTCGGCTATCTTCATGGACCTAATGAATAGGGTCTTCAAGCCCTACCTTGATTCCTTTGTTGTGGTCTTCATTGATGATATTTTGATCTATTCACGTAGTAGGAAGGAGCATATAGGTCATTTGAGGGTTGTGTTGCAAAGATTGGTGGAGGAGAGATTGTATGATAAATATGATAAGTTGAATTTTGGTTGAAGGAGGTTGCATTCTTGGGTCATGTGGTGTTAGGGGATGGTATAAAAGTGGATCCTAAGAAGACCGATGTGATTAGGAATTAGCCTAGACCATTGACCCCATCGGACATTAGGCGTTTCTTAGGCCTTGCGAGTTACTATAGAAGGTTTTTGAATGGTTTCTCCTCCATTGCTTCTCCTATTTCATCCCCTGTGTCATGACCCCATCGGACATTAGGCGTTTCTTGGGCCTTGCGGGTTACTATAGAAGGTTTGTGAATGGGTTCTCCTCTTTTGCTTCTCCTATGAAAAAATTGACTCAAAAGAAGGTTAAGTTTGTGTGGAGTGATGAATGTGAGAAATTTTTCCAAACATTGAAAGATAGACTTGTGTTCGCTCCTATATTGTCACTATCGGATGGGCTGGAGGGTTTTGTTATGTATTGTGATGCATCTAGAGTTGGTTTGGGTTGTGTACTAAGGGAAAATGGTAAGGCCATAGCCTATTCTTCTAGGCAACTCAAAGTGCATGAAACGAACTACCCTACCCATGATCTTGAATTGGCCGTTGTGGTGTTTGCATTAAAGATTTGGCGTCATTATTTGTATGGGTTCATGTTGAATTCTTCACCGATCATAAGATCCTTCAATATGTCTTCACCCAAAAAGATCTCAACTTGAGGCAAAGAAGGTGGCTAGAACTCCTTATGGACTATGACATGAGTGTGCATTACCATCCTGGTAAGGCAAATATTATGGCGTATGCTTTGAGTCGGGTGTCTATGGGTAACCTAGCTCATGTGGATAGAGGTGATAGGGAGACGGCTAGGGAGGTGCATAGATTAGCTAGACTAGGGGTGAGGTTAGAAGATATGGATGATAGTATTGTTGTTGTTGATGGTTTAAAATCTTCTTTAGTTGATGAGGTGATAGCAAATCAATATCTAGACTCCTCCTTGCTCGAGTTGAAGGCCTTCGTGAAAGAAGGCAAGATAAAGGTTTTCTACCAAGGGGTAGATGGGGCCCTTAGATACTAAGGTAGGTTGTGTGTGCCATGTCTTAATGGTTTGAGTGAGAGAATTCTTGATGAAGCCCATAATTCCTCCTATTCTATCTACCCCGATTACACCAAAATGTATAGAAACTTGAGGGATGTGTATTGGTGGGGAGGCATAAAGAGAGATATTGCCAAATTTGTCACCTGTTGCCATAGTTATCAACAAGTTAAAGCTGTGCACCAAAGGTCGGGTGGCCTAATCCAATACATAGAGCTTCCTACTTGGAAGTGGGTGGTGATTAATATGGATTTCGTGGTTGGGTTGCCCAAGACTAGAAAAGGTTTTCATTCCATATGGATTGTGGTTGATAGGATGACGAAATTGGCTCACTTTCTACTAGTTAAGACTTTATATGGGGGTGAAGAGTATGCAAGGTTGTACATCCATGAGTTGGTGAGGTTGCATGGGGTTCCCTTATCCATTATATCAAATCGTGGTGCACAATTTACTTCAAACTTTTGGTGATCTTTTCAAAGGCGTCTTGGAACCAAGGTTCACATTAGTACAATCTTCCACCCTCAAACAGATGGTTAAGCCGAGAAGATGATTCAAGAACATGAGGATATTCTTAGACTTGTGTCTTAGAGCTTAAAGGTAGTTGGGATGACTATCTTCCATTGATAGAGTTTGCCTACAACAATAACTATCACTCTAGCATTAGTATGGTGCCTTTTGAAGCTCTTTATGGGAGACATTATAGATCATTAGTGGATTGGTTTGAGATTGAAGAAGTGGCCTTATTGGTGCCAAATCTGGTTATGGATGCTCTTGAGAAGGTCAAGACAATAATGGAAAGGTTGAGGATAGCCCAAAGTCATCCAAAATCCTATACTGATGTAAAAAGAAGAGACCTAGAATTCCAAATGGGTGATTGGGTTTATTTGAAGACTTCTCCAATGAAAGGTATGGTCCATTTTGGCAAAAAGGGAAAGTTAAGCCTAATGTATGTTGATCCTTATGAGGTGATTAAGAGGGTTGGCAAGGTAGCTTATGAGTTGAAGTTGCCTAGTGAAATGAATTTGGTCCATCTGGTGTTTGATGTCTCTATGTTGAGAAAATGTGTTGGCAATCCTAATGTCATTGTACCTCTTGATGTTGTGGGTGATGTGGAGGATAAATTAACCTATGAGGAGGTCTTGATTTAGATCTTGGATAGGCAAGTAAAGAGATTGAGGAACAAAGAAGTTACATCCGTTAAGGTCCTTTCGAGGAACCAACAAGTCGAAAGTACTACTTGGGAGGCCAAAGTGTACATGCAAAAGCGGTATCCTTATCTTTTCCACTCCACTCAAGCCTAAGGTACTAATCCTAAGTCTCATATATGATTTCAGGTCCTATATTTCATCCCCTGTGTCATTCATATGCATTCATGTTTAAGTTGGTAAATTTATGATGATTTTACACTTATGTTGAGGATTTCAAAATGGTGTTTCACCTGTTTATGTTGCATTCTTGTTGGGGCTAATTTTTTCATGATCATGCTTGTCTTTCATGTCTCTTTTACATTCGGGGACGAATGTTCCCAAGGGGGAGATATTGAAACAACCCCAAAAAGTACCTAAAAACGTGCTTTGGAAGTGCTCGAAATTGTGGTTTCCATATATCTAAAAATCCATTGGTTATTTCGAAACTCCAACTTCATATTCTTGTTTAGGGGATCCAAATTATGGTGACAAGGGTCTAGCCTAAATTGTAAAGCAAAGGAATCGAATTATGAAATGTCACTTGGTGCAATTTCTAGAGAGCCTCCGCGTCCTCTCCGCGACGTGGAGATGTTTATTTCCTGCACTATCTTTCCTAGTCCATCCATATTTATCTAAGTGTTGGACCTAGGTTTTTCAAAATGTGTATTTACATATACTTAGCCTTATTTCACCCTCATATCACCCTAAACATTCCCCAATACTCACCAAGACACTTAGCCAAATATTTTCTCCTAAATTCAACCCAAACTCAAGACCAATCTTAAGGAGGTCATCAAGGATTTCACTCAAGCTTCAAGTATCCATTCCCAATCTTCTTTAAGGGTTCTCCAAAGTCAAGGTATGTGGTGTTAAACCATTGGGTCTTTCCACCCAAGGTACCTAAACCCTCTGTTTACTAATATTCATGATTTAAAGTTGAATTTACATGTGGGTCTTGTATATTGAGAAATTTACTGCACAGTGATTTTAGTCCATAAAAGTATGGTTATTTTAGCATGTTATGAGTTCTAAATGTTGGATCTAATGTTAGATTTGATGAGGGGTTTTGTTAGTAATGTCTTGGGGTGTAAGGTGTTGATTGATGGTTTTACAATAGATTTTCTTGCATGTTTCCATCTCTAAATTGGATGGTCTTTTACCCCCATTACATAGCCCCAAGGTATTTGATAAAATGTCCGATTATGGTTTCTTGAGGAAATGAAGGTCTAAAGCATGAGATATGATATGATTGGCTATATGATGATAAATGTGCATATGTACACTATGAATACTATATAAAGTGTTATGGTAGACCATTCCTAACTCGGGGGCCTAGTTAAGGGGTCAAAGACTCAACCACTAGGGTGATAGGTGCGATCATCACTGACCTAGTTAAGGGGTTGATATCTCAACCACTAGGGTGATGGATGCGATCATCACTAACCTTGATGAGGGGTTTGTACCTCACACACTAGGGCGATGGGTACAATCATCACTAACCTTGGTGAGGGGTTTGTACCTCACACACTAGGGTGATGGGTGCTATCATCACTAACCTTAATAAGGGGTTTATACCTCATACACTAGGGTGATGGGTGCTATCATCACTAACCTTGATAAGGGATTTATACCTTGGAAATCTAGCTTGGTCTCCTCTTCATGTATGGTATCCTATATGATTATGATTTACTTAAGTATGTTTTATCTATGCATTGAACATACATGTCATATTGCTATATACGCCCATTGCCTAATGTTATGCATATTGATCATGAAGCTTATCTCTTGTTATATTGCATCCCACATACTTAGTACATTCAAATGTACTAACATATACTCTTGCCTACATGATATCACCGTATAGGGACCGGTGTCCAAGTTGATCCTCCTCTTCCTCCACGTCGCTAAATGGTACTATTCCAAGCATGTTGGTGAGTCCTCCATTTTGGGGACTTTGGTCTAAGTTATTATTATCCGTCTATTGAGACTCTTTCTTATGTTCAATTGACTATGAGGTAAGCCCAGTAGCTTGTCTTAGTCCCCTCTCTATCTATTTATTAGAGATGCTTGTTGGACATGTTGTGTGTTTATGTATGAGCTTTAACTCTTGACTCATGATTACGATGTTTATACAAGCTTTCCCTCTATCACATTGCCCCTATTCTTAATCTATATGTCTTTTTATGCCTCCGCGACCATGGATGTGTAATGACAAGTTAAGAGGCTTGTATGGGGTTTCTTCGGGTTCCCTATTCGTCATGTCACATCTAAGCCCTAGCCTTGGGTCGTTAAAGTAACCTATTGAGGGATTGGTACCTCGATCGCCT
>DF362423.1:7755-21867 GCA_000787875.1 Solanum virginianum | reverse complement strand
TGGTACCTCGATCGCCTAGCTCGGGGGGGTAGGCCCGGGTAACCTTGTTAGGGTTTGGTACCCATCAACCTTTATAGGGGGTTTGTACTCTGTCAACCTTGATGGGGGTTTGTACTTCGTCAACCTCGGTGGGGGGTTTGTACTCCATTGACCTCATGAAGGGCTTTGTACCTCATGCGCCTATCCAAGGGTGTGGCCGGCCTTGGCTTACACTAAAATGGTCACTCTTTACACTTATATTATGATCTATATAAGCATGGGTTTACTTCAAGCAACATTCATACATGTCATATTGTTTATATGCTATTCATTGCTTATTGTTATGCATTTTTCCTACGATACCTTCCTCTTGTTGTATTGCATCCTACATACTTAGTACATTCAAATGTATTAATGCATACTCTATGCCTATATGATGTCACCATGTAGGAACTGGTGTATCGCTTGACCATCCTCCTCCACGTGGCTAGTACAATTTCTATCAAGCTTGTTGGTGAGTCCTTCATTATGGGGATGTTTCTTATGATTTCTTGCTATTTATTAAGACTTTCTCTCTTTGACTTATGAATTGACTATGAGGGTGTGCTTGGTTGCTTTGTCTTGGCCCCCACTTTAATCTATGTAGTAGAGGTGTTATTGGACATGTTATATGTCTATTCAATGAGACTCTATTGACTTTTGATATTTATGATATGAAAGTTTATCCTTAGTCCCAAAATTCCCCTTATTTAGATTTATCTCTTTTTGTCATTCCAATTGCTTCTGTGACCACAGATGTGTAATGATATGCTATGAGGCTTGTTTTGGTTCCTTCGGGTTCCCCATTCACCAGTCACATCGAGGCCCTTAGCTTGGGTCGTGACAAAGGTGTTATCAGAGCACTAGGTTATTAGATCCTCGGAGTCCAACACACCGTATTGATTAGAGTCTTAGCCATGGTTATGTTGTGCACCACAACTATGAGTAGGAGGCTATGAGACGTTTTACGAAAATGTTTCCCTTTTTTATTTTCTAAGTCATGCTATAGAGTTGAAGTAAGCTTTCCCCTAATGATTATTCCTTGTTATGCTAGATCATGCCTAATATGAGGGGAAGACGAGCACATACGCTCGAGGAGCAACCGGTTAATGGAGAGCTTAGGGATGTTCTAACCTTGCTTGGACAAGTGGTGGCTAATCAAGCCAACCAAGGGGCCTAAGCCTCTCATGCTCCTACACTGGCCTCTCAGGTTAGAGACTTCATGAGAATGAATCCCCTAGAATTCCATGGGTCAAAGGTGAGTTAGGACCCCCAAGAGTTTGTTGATGAGGTCTAAAAAATTTTGTCAATCATGGGTGTAAATCCAGGGGATAAGGCGGAATTGGTGGCCTACCAACTCTAGGTATAGTGGTATAACCAATGGAAGGAAGAGAAGGGAGTCGGCTATGTGGTTCTTTGGGAGGACTTCAAGGTGACCTTCCTTAATCGGTTCTTCCCCCTTGAACTTAGGGAAGCTAAGTTGGTGGAATTTATGAATTTAAGACAAGGGTCCATGAGTGTGAGGGAGTATACCCTCAAGTTTCATAATTTGCTCCTCACTTGATTGCCTACCCAAGGCCAAAATGAACAAATTTGTTATGGGTGTCTCTGACTTGGTTAGTGAAGAATGTTGGTCCGCCATGTTGATTAGTGAGATGGACTTTCCACGGTTAATGACCTATGCAGAGCTAATAGAAGAAGAGAAATTGAGGAAGAGAAGGGGGCATGAGGCCAAGGGGGCCAGTTTTGAGGGTAACTTCCAAAGGAGTTGCCAGTTCCACCAAGGCCAAAGGCCTACTCATGCACTTGATAAGAGGTTTGCAAATGATATTCTGAGGGCCCAAGGAGTAAGGGGTATGGCTCCTAATGATGTGTGTCCGAAGTATGGTAAGGGTCATGGTGGCCTATGTTTGAGGAATATTGGTGCTTGTTATGGTTGTGGGGAACTGAGGCATAAGGCGATAGATTTCCCTCAAAACTACAACAAGGGCAAGGAGGTTTGTCCACAAGGTGCTAATGCAGTCCCATTAGGGAGAGATGGCCAACAAGATGGTGCCCAAGGCATAACCAATTCTATGCTTCACATAGAAGGCAAGGAGTTGATGATGTCCCCAATGTTGTTACCGGTATGTTGAAAATCTTTGACTTTGATGTATATACATTGATTGAATCGGGTGCCACTCTTTCTTTTGTCACACCCTTTGTTATCCAGAAGTTCCATGTTAACCCTAAGTTGTTGCATGAGTCATATGAAGCGTCTACTCCTATTGGTACATCTATTGATGCTACAAATGTTTATAAAAGTTGTCCGATTTTCATCTTGCATAAGATGTTGCCTTATGATCTTATTGAGTTAGACATGGTTGATTTTGATGTCATTCTTGAGATGGATTTGTTGCATGCCTACTATAATTTTATTGATTGTAGAACCCGTAGGGTCAAATTCCAATTTCCAAATGAACGCATCCTTGAGTAGGAAAGTCAAGATGTGGTGGTCAAGAGTAGATTCATCTCTTGCATTAAAGCTCATAAGTTGATCTCTAAAGGGTGTCTTTACTATCTTGTAAGGGTTGGGGTTATAGAGTCTAAAGTCCTTCCCATATAGTTGGTTCTGGTTGTAAATGAGTTTCTTGATGTCTTCCCAAACGACCTCCTCAGTGTTCCTCCCGAAAGGGAAATAGACTTTGGCATAGACCTCCTCCCCGGTACTCAACCAATCTCTATTCCCCATTACCCTATGGCCCCGATAGAGTTAAAGGAGTTGAAGGAACAATTGAGAGACTTGTTGGAGAAGGGATTTATTAGACCTAGCCAATCACCTTGGGGTGCTCCGGTGTTGTTTGTGAAAAAGAAGGATAGCTTTTTTAGGATGTGTATTAATTATCAGTAACTCAATACGGTCACCATCAAGAATAGGTATCCTCTTCCAACGATTGATGACTTGTTTGACCAATTGCAAGGGGCTAGCCATTTCTCTTAGATTGATCTTCGGTCCGGGTATCATCAAATAAAGGTGAGGGAGTGTGATATTCCCAAGACGGCCTGGCATGTGGTGTCGGGGGATGGTATAAAGATGCATCTGAAAAAGGCCGATGTTATTAGAAATTGGCCTAGACCATTGGCCCCACCAAATATTAGGAATGTCTTTGACTTAGCAGGCTATTATCGGAGGTTTGTGAATGGGTTCTCTTCTATTACTTCTCCTATGACTAAATTGACTCAAAAGAAGGCCAAGTTTGTGTAGAATTGATGAATTTGAAAGGTGTTTTCAAACATTGAAAGACAAGCTTGTGTCCTCTCCTATATTGTCACTACCGGATGGGCTTGAGGGATTTGTTGTGTATTGTGATGCTTCTCGAGTTGGTTTGGGTTGTGTGTTGATACAAAATGGTAAGGTCATAGCTTATACTTCTAGACAACTTAAAGTATATGATAGGAACTATCCTACCCATGATCTAGAGTTAGCTGTCGTTATGTTCGCATTAAAGATTTTGTGTCACTACTTGTATGGGGTGCATGTTGATGTGTTCATCGATCATAAAAGCCTCCAATATGTCTTCACTCAAAAGGATCTCAACTTCAGGCAAAGGAGATGGGTAGAACTTCTTAAGGACTATGATATGAGTGTGCATTATCATCTCGATAAGGTTAATATGGTAACAGATGCCTTGAGTAGGGAGTCCATGGGTAGCCTAGCTCATGTGGAGGGTAGTGAGAAGGAGGTAGCTAGGGAATTACATCGGTTGGCTAGATTGGGGGGTTAGATTGGAAGAGGTTGATAGTGGTGGGGTTGTTGTTGATGGTTCTTGACGATGGTCACGCTCCAATAAGAAAGCGATCGCTATCAGTAATTAACCTAACCGAGTTAAGGTTGAATCCACAGGGAATACAGGGCTTGACTACAAGAATTCACCACTAATCATTTCTAGTATCTATAACTACAATCTCCAAATGGGGGTTTCGTGTGATTCAAAAACAAAGTTAAAATAAACACTAACTAAATAAGGAAAAATGCTTAATTTTGGGAACAACTTGGGAATTGTGTTCCCGATGGTTCGTTGTCTCAATTACCCTAGATAGCATAACTACGATTAGTGAATCGCATGCAGTATGGTAACTTAGGTTCTTCCAGCTCTCTTGTGTAGGTAAAGGTTGAATTTCACCATGGCACTTAGTCGGCTACCATGGCGTGCCAACTAACTGTTACCTATTATCCCAGTCAACCTCCCCTTGGTGAGGTTTGGTCGATTAGACGGGAACACATCAATCGAATCCTGTCATCTACTTTCCTTTACCTATTTATCACTACCTTGGTTGGGATCATGATAGTAGGTAGGGTTTGGTGTTGGCCACCACAAACCAACATTAATCATGAAATAAACAATACATGTTAAACCCTAATCATAAATATGCACAAAACCTAGGTCATTTCAAGTTAACTACTCATGGTTTCAATAACCCCAAGTTGTGGGGGCTTAGCTACTCATTGCTAAAGAAAAACACACAAAAATGCAAATAAGAGACATAGTTGAGAGTTTCACCAATAACAATAAAGGAAATAGGTGCCACAATTTGCAAACCCACAAGCTTGATTGATCAATAATGCATACAAAGCAAGATTTACAATTTCCCAAAATGAGTTTTTCAAGAAAGAACAAATAAACTACTCTAAAACCTAAGAAGATCTTCAAAAATATCTTGGAGTAGTGTCTCTGGTCGAACTCTCAAAATACCCTAACTTAAACTATATATAGTGTGTGTACAAAATAACCTAAAATTTGCATAGAAAAGACAGCTAAGAGCTGATAATTTTCGCAGTTATGACTCATAGTGGAACCTACTAGTCGTAGTCGAGGTATCGTATCAGGATCTTAGCATCTTGGACTGAACTGGTATGACCCATAGGTACGAGTTGTTGCTTGGGATATGACTCGTAGATTGATCTCGTAGTCTTGGTCTTCAGTTTTTTGGTCCAACATTTTGGCTCTCTAAATCTTGCATGAGTCTACTTGTACAAGTCATAGAGTGTGTTATGACTCGCAGGCTAGACTCATAGGAGTGACCTTCACTTGGAAGATTTTTGATTTTTGGTCTTTGATTCCTGCAATGACACAACCTACGACTCGTAGTGTGAGCTATGACTCGTAGCTGGATTTGTATGGCCTTTGCTTCAGCAAAAATCTGTAACTTTTCTTCAAAATCATGCCAACCTAACTTTTCTGAAAGATTAATACAAAAATACATCAAAACACTAAAAAGTTGCTTCGAGAACTCACAAAATCCCTTATTTTAGGCACCAAATATGTTGTATTATGACAGTACATCAATACCCTCAACATAGAATTATTGCTTATCCTCATGCGATGACTCAATCTACACCGATAAAGAGAAATACATAGCAACTAGACTAATGGCATACATATCAACTTCTCTGATTTAGGTACCCAACTACTATTTTCAAAATAGGATTGTAAAATTATTTAGCAAACAAGAACATAATGAGATACTTGGCAATCTAACCATGATAAGCTCAGGAGCGTCAACCTTCCATAATCACTGGCATAGTCATATGTTAATCAAGTAGTGCAAATGCCCTCACTAGAAAGAAGTCCCTAATACTTACTCAAGCACATTTAGAAATCAGAGACTGAGGAAAGATTCTCACTCTCACAATTAAAATTTATGCACAATGACTAACACCATAAGCTTAACCCTATACTCATTTTTCAATTAGGTTCAAAAGTGGATTAGGATCACTTTAGGACTTATTGGCTTGTAACATGGGCTTAGAGGCTTTTGGTATGGTATTTTGGGCAAATAGTGACTAAAAGCTATCCTTGAACCATGTGTACCAACACTTTTTGCTTTTATACTCCAACCCTTTCACCAACTCCTCCCTTATTTCCCCTCTTTTAAGCTTTTCTCGTGCCTGTTCTTTCACTCTTCAGTTGTGCCTTCATTTTGAACTCTTTTTTTTCTAATCTTTTCAACTTAAGGCACTCTTTTTCTTTCTTTTTCTTCACCCAACTCATGATTATTCATTTTCTTTCTTTTCACCTCAACTAACTATCTCATTTTTGTTACTTTACCTCCATAAGGGTCACCCTCAACTTAGGCTTTTAGCCAAAAGTGAAGTACACAGTACCCATGCCTCAAACCAGGGCCACCAATGCAGCCACCCTCAACTTAGGCTTTTAGCCAAAAGTGAAGTACACAGTACCCATGCCTCAAACCAGGGCCACCAATGCAGCCACCCTCAACTTAGGCTTTTAGCCTCAATCAAAGTTCACATGCTCAAGGATAGATCAGGGACACTATCAGGGTATTTCATAAAATGAGGTGAGGTTAGCAAGGGGTCAAGAAAAAAATATGAGTACATGAGAAGCTCAAACATTTGGAACAAGGGATACACTAGTTCATTTGTTAGGTCATTTAGGCAAAAGTGGGCTTACTATCAGAACAAAGGCCTAAGATCATTTCCAAATCAACCAATTCACCAAACCAATCTTAGAGTACTAGGGCAAGTTTTGGGTCCATACAATGATACATGAATGCATATGCATCAATAATCACAACCTCAAAAATTTTGAGGGGTACCCAATTTTGCATCAAAAGTTTAAAGAAAATCTAAGAACTATATATATGCCAAAAGATATTATTACTATGCCTTTACAAATTATCTATACTTCCTAAGACATGCCGGTTCAACAGAAAATTAAACATCCACAAGGAAAAAAAATCATGGCAAGAAAACCTTGGGATCAGAAATAGAGGAAGTTATGGACTTGAGGCTACTCAAACTTCACCTTAATCCATAACATCCACCACCCAACCAAAAGATGATACTTTATTCTCAAAGTAAAGACCAAAACAAAAACAAAACACTATAATATAGAAATTTATACATACATTCATTAAAAACCAAAATTAAACATCCAAAGTATAAGTAAAAATAACATCTAACATGATTAAAACATAACCAAATATCAACAAAATAACAAGATTTTCTAGAACGAGTATAAAGTATCCAAAATGTCAAGATAAGAACTGGGGTCAAAAGATGTCAAACATATTGGTGCATCAAGCATCGATCTCGGGATGATCTGTGGAGAACTGGGGCTGACTCTCCTCCTCTGCTGGAGTGCCGAAAGTAACCTCTCCAGGTGGGGTTTACTGTGCTCCATCTCTCTGAATAGCCACTAATAATAACGACTCCTGCACCACCTCCTCAGGTATAGGCTCCTCCCCCTATCTTGACTTCTTCGGGGTAGGCTCTGGGTCAGCATGCTAAAGGGGCCTCTTCCCTCAGGTGTTTGGACGGTTGGTAAGCCAATCAAATGCCTCATCATCTATCGGTGCTACCTCTGGGCTGGAACAGCAGTTGCCAACATCTGTAATAAGTCATCCTTAAATTTGGCCAACTCTTCAGTAACCGTACTCGCATCGGCTGGCCTAGCTCTATCAAGCCTCTTATGGACTCTAGCCTCGAACACATCGACCCATGCATCAACCGCTCAGACTCTGTCATCAACTAAATCTTGAGCAAATGCCTGCATCCTCTCCTTAGCATCCCAAACAATCTAATCAATCAACGGTTGGACCTGTGCTGATAACTCTTGTAGCCTGTCCTCTGCTATAGCCACCCTACACAATAAAGCCTAAAAAGCAACAACAGAGAAAAAAGGGTCAACCTGAAATATAGTTGCTGCTAGTATTGGGGTGCTGGTGGTTGGTGTAGACTCGATCTCGGCTACTGGTGTGGGGTTTGTAGTAGTCAGAGTAGAACCCGTGGTAGTTAGAGGTGAACTTGGAACTTATGGCTAGACCAAAAATGACTCTGGGATAGGAGGTAGGATACCTTGTGGTAAGGCCACTGGGTTCTCATCAGCCTTTATCAGGCTAGGATCCATAGTGTATGTGGCCTCTACATAAGGGTCTCAGTGAGGGTTAATGAGAACACCTGCTGCACTACATAGTCGATAAATCAAAACTGGAAATGGCAGTGAGGTGCTCATCTGAGCTACAACCTTGTAAATCTGCTCTAAAATAATCTGGGCCCAATCTAGAGCATACCCAGCTAGAAGGCTGGCCAAGAATACCGCTCTCTCAAGGGTGATCATATTATCCATAAAAGTTGGCCTAATACGCCAATCGATAATGGACCACCAGAACTTGGCCCGGAATAAGAGGTGGGCTTTTACTATAGGATCTGCGTGGTTTGTGACCCACATTGGCTGAACACCCTCATCACAAATCTGGCTAGCGATCTACCATAGAAGCTTCGTCTTAGCCCTGATGTCCTTCCTAGTCACTATCGTCCTCATCTTCTTAATATTGCTATCATACTCCATGGTGGACTGAGGCACACTATAATTGGGCCCAAACTGTACTCGTCGGATGATCTCCTCTGAGATATCCACTTTCCTCCCTGGACTGTCACCATCCGTTGCCTAGGCTACTCGATTACCCTTTTGTTTTTTGGCAACCCCCGATAGAGTGTAGCAATATACGCTGCATAGAATTCATGAACTATGTAAAAGGCATATTTTCCTAGCTGCTACATGGTTCACCTACGTTCATGCTCATCTAATCCCACATCTAATTTGGGTACTCTCTATAATCCCGAAGTGTTCAACCTGGACTCCTCCAGAAATTGGCGGACCAGCTTGCCATGCCCTTTATCCTCCAACCCCTAGTCATATATTTCTCTCATTCAAGGGATTCACCATCTACGATCATCTAAGGGTTGGGATTAGACCTCCTTCTGCTAGGTCTGGGAGGTACTTTCTGACTCAGACTCGGAGCCAGAATGTGAGGGGCTCATCTATGGCAAGCTGCTGTCTGACCCATCCCTGTTGCCCCGTTATTCCTCCTCCTCAGACTGGGAGTAACTACTCACTTCCATAGGTGCCTGTGCTGCAAGTGCCTTAGTCTAGGTCTATTAACCTCTAGGTGTAACCTGACTCTGTGGACTTCCACAGAGCCCTCAGATTACTTGGTGTCAGAAGATTCATCCTGCAACCTCCGTTGAAGAGCTTGAATAGATCATTTATCTTTTGGAGGCATTGTTTCTGTAAACAACACACAAGTGACATATTAGCCCCAGATGTTTGATTCACTAAAATATAAAGTTAAAAACAAGAAACAAACATAAATAAAAGTTAACTATGTGCTGATGCAACTGCAGATGTGCAGGTACGAGTGCAGTTACGACTCATAGGGTGACTTATGAGTCGTATACTGGCCTCATAGAACATGTTATGCCTTTAAAAATGCTTTCTAATCATAGATATGAGGAGTAGTTATGACTCGTAAGATGATCTATGAGTCATAGTTTTGTTCTCATACCGAGTTTCAGAAACATTTTAAAAACTTAGCCAAGTTTACGAGACCCTCACTACGAGTCATACCAGGTACTACGTGTCATATGTGGGTCTCGTATGAGAAATATGAAGGAATTATAGGTGACTAATTCTTGCTACGAGGGACCACTATGACTCATATAAGAACTTACGAGTCATAGGAGTGCCTTATAACTGAGCACAGAAGCCACCTGCAATGCCTACTTATTTCTCACTCAAAGCACAAATACGTCACCCAATTTTTCACTCATTCAAGCAAATAAGGGCAAACCAAGACTAAATGACACATATTCAATTCCAACTAACATTGGTAGTTCAAAATGACCATTATGCCTAAGATTCGAAATCAATTCTACAATTTATCAAGCACACCAAACATAAAATACATTACAAATTACACTTGACAACCATACCACGCTCCCAAGGGTGCAATTTCCTTTCTTAACAAGTCAATCAAATCCTACATGTAAAAATATAAGAATCACACCCATAACATCTAGGTTCCAACTCTGCTAACCATTCAAACAATCAGTGAACAATAAGTACACATTGCGTAACATGGACCACAAAACTTCACATTCATAATCACCTATTCCCGAATTTCAACAAGGATCGATTCACAACTCCACCATTCAAAACTTAAAACCCTATATTATAAGTCTAGTACAATAATCAATGCATGGCATGCTAAAATATGATAAAAGTAGACGTATACTCATATAGGGAGTAATTCTCATCACCAAAGATTGATAAATTAAATCAAAGAGCTTACCAATCGGATTGAGAAGTGAACCAAAGCAAAGAAGAATGAAATTTGCATTGAAACCCTAAAAATTATTACCCTTGATGGAATCTTCACCAGAAAATGACATGCGTAGCCAAAATTTTAGGTCGAAGAAGGAATATGGAGGTGAAATACGGGTTTTCGACATCTTAAGTTAAGAAAATGGAGAATTTGAGGTCAAAAATGATTTTGACCTCTTATATAAGCAAACCAGGTCAATTTTTTATAAAGCCTATGATCGGGGCTACGAGTCCCCGATTATGAGTCATATGTCATTCTATGACTCACATGTCTGGTCCTATATCAGCCCCAATATTTGCAAAAGTTTAAAAATCATACTTGGGCACTACAAACCCCTCTTACGACTTGTAGGAGATCCTATGAATCGTAAGGTTGACTTGTAGTGTATGTGTAAACTTCAGATACTCATTATTTCCCCTTACGAGGCATAACTACGAGTTGTAATAAATACTACAACTCATAGGAGCTGCTCCATGTTTAATGTTTCCAGATCTTCAGTTCTTCCACTTTTCACCTGCAAACTAAGTCTTAAAGCACAGAAATCCTTAAAATTTATTACAATTGCATCATTGTCTTCTAATTTAAAACAAACAACAACTACTACTACTCTAAGTCTCAAACAAATAAATAATTAGCAAAATGGTTGGGTTGCCTCCCAAGAAACGCCTTATTTAACGTCATGGCTCAACTTTATCATCTTCTTTTGTCAATTATCATCAAGGGTCCATACTTCACTTTTGCATTCATCTGGGTGTTTGATGGATTAGCGAATATTGAACACAACTTTTGCATCATTAACCCTGAACCATAGCTGACCTGAATCCATATCCACTATGCTTTCCCAGTGGCCAGAAAAGGTCTCCCCAAAATAATGGGCACCTCAAAATCAACTTCGCAGTCAAGGATCACAAAATCTGCCAGAAAGATGAACTTATCGAATTTAACAAGCACATCCAAAAGGATTCCCTCTGGCTTTTTAATGGTTTGATTTGCCATAAGTAACCTCATTCGTGTCGGGGCAGGAGTACCAAGGCCAATCTTTTTTAATACAACAAGAGGCATTAAATTGATGGTTGCTCCTAAGTCCCATATTGCTCTTGCAAATTCAAAGTCACTGCTAGTGCAAGGAATAGGGAATGCACCGGGATCCTTCCACTTTTGTACTAGGCATTTGGTCATGATTGCACTATATTGTTGGAGCTCTGGTGACAGCTCTTGGCTCAAAGTACATTTCTTTGTTACCAAATCCTTCCTATATTTAGCGTATTCGGGAATTTTCTATAAGGATTCCAAGAGAGTGATGTTGAAGGAGAATTGCTCTAACATTGAGAGGAAGTGTTTGAGTTTACCCTCCTCTTCCTCCTTCTTGAGCCTTTGAGGGAAAGGAGGAGGAGGTTTGGGAATTTGTTACGATTTCTCATGCTCCCTTCTTGTCGCATCAACACCCTTTAGATCTTCTCCCTCAACTTCAACTTCACTACCAAGACCCTTCTCAATGACTTCATCCACAATAATCGGTATAGGGGGATCTATTGTGCTCTTGCCACTCTGAGTGATCACCACCATGCAATACCCTTTATGTTTAGGATTTTGAACTGTATTGCTTGGTAGGGTGCCCTTTTGGCATTGTTTTAATTGTGAAGAAACTTATCCAAATTATTACTCAAGTTGCTTAATTGCCACTGAATGAGACTCTATCTTTTGATTAATACTTGAGATATCTGCTTTCATTCCCTTTAGGGTCCCATCTTGGTGGTCGACTTGTTTCAACAATTTTTCAAACATATTTTTGATCCTAGAATTACTTGATCTAGCATTACGATTGTATGATGGCACATAAGGATCGCTTTCGTGACCTTCTCTTTTTCTCCATTCTGCATTGGCACTCTCTTTCTCATAGTATCCAACCCTATTATCTCTGTACATCCTATCACGGTTAAAATTCTGACCTTGATTCCTAGAACTTTGCCTCCAATAGTCCGAGTTGGACCCTTGGGGGTTGTTTCAAAAACTCGCCATTTGGTTGCTTACATAACAGGCATAATCATCAAAGAATTGATCATTATACATAGGAGTAATTGGGGGTTAGTGAGCTATTGCCTTCACACTAGCTTAGTTTTGCTTCAAAACCAAATCCATGCTTGTACGGAGTTGAGCAAATTGCTCCACAGTCTCTTCATTCACTTTAGCCTACTCACTATTTATGGTAAGCGCATAAGAATTCTTTGTATTACCATGCTCACTCTGACCCCATACTCGGTTGGTCTTCACTATTTGTTCCATTCTCTCAGCGATAAGTTCAAATGGTTGATCAAGAAAAACACCACCCAGATTCGTATTGGCACATTCTTTGCTATTATCATCAAGTGCTCTATAAAAGATCTAGACCAAAGCATCATCAATAATTTTGGGATCAGGGACCATCCTCAAGCATTTGGTGAATCTCTCCCATGTAGTGCTAAGAGAGTCTCCAGGCAATTGCTTGAAGTTATTAATTTTGTCCTTAAGCTTCAACTTCTTCGACCTTGGGAAATATCTTTCTAGGAACAACCTCTACAGCTCAGCCCAACTCATGATGGTACCTAGAGAAATTTTAGACATCTATATAGTTGTACTGCCAGTCAATGACAATGGAAAACCCTCAATCCAAGAACATTAATAAAGATATTTTGTGTCCCTATAACACTTTTACATACGAAGAAAACATTTTGGAATGACTGTGGGGATCCTCTGACAGTAACCCTATGAATAAGCCATGATTTTGGAGCATCTAGAGCAATCCAATTAATACTGTGAACTTAGCATCTACCGGTAGAGGGTTCAGTACTATAGAACTGCTAATATCTATCGCCATAGGGTTTAATCGGTATTGATTCCAACTATAAATAGTTGTATTGAAATCTCTAAGCTATGGCTAGTTAACCCTTGGTGGTGGATTCTCCTCTCTTCTTATGTCTTCCTTATTCACATACATATCCTTCTCAACCTCAATTTCCTCATTCATTCAAATCATCCTTCTTAGTAGCGATAGATCTCCAAATTTAGTGGAGCTAAAGGATTGCCTTGGCTCCTTGCGTTGGGCATACAACCTAGTACACCTTACAAAAAAGTCAAACAACAAAAACTAAACAAGAGCAAAGTAAAAGAGACTCTAGAAATCAACAATATAACTAACTAATAGTGAATTCAAGTTAAAACCTAGTTGTATTCCCTTGCAATGGCACCATAATTTTGTGATGATAGTCACGCTCCAATAAGAAAGCGGCTGCTATCAGTAATTAACCTAATAGAGATTAGTGTCGAATCCACAGGGAATATAGTGCATGACTATAAGAATTCACCACTAATCATTTCTAGTGTCTATAACTACAATCTCCAAATGAGGGGTTTCGTGTGATTGAAAAACAAAGATAAAATAAACACTAACTAAAATATGGAAAAATACTCAATTTTGGGAACAACTTGGGAATTGTGTTCCCCATGGTTCGTTGACTCAATTACCCTAGATAAGATAACTACGATTAGTGAATTGCATGCAGGATAATATCATAGGTTCTTCCAGCCCTCTAGTGAAGGTGAAGGTCGAATTTCACCATGGCGCTTGGTCGGCTATCATGGCATATCAACTACCCATTACCTATTATCCTAGTTAACCTCCCTTTGGTTAGGTGTGGTCGATTAAATGGAAACACATCAACTGAATCCTGTCATCTACTTCCCTTTTCCTATTCATCACTACCTTGGTCGGGACCGTGATAGTAGGTAGGGTTTAGTTTTGGCCACCACTAAACAACATTAATCATGAAGGGAAAGAAATAATACATGCTAAACTCTAATCATAAATATGCACAAAACCTAGGTCATTTCAAGTCAACTACCCTTGGATTCCACAACCCTAAGTTGTGGGTACTTAGCTACTCATGGAGA
>DF362424.1:12876-56184 GCA_000787875.1 Solanum virginianum | reverse complement strand
AGTGTATTATTTTCCTTGGTTTTTCATTTCGGCCCAAGGGCCTTGGGATCATAGCCCCATGCCCACTTATGCGTGAAAACACTTATACTTAGCCATTTTGCAAATTCTATATCACTCAAGACCCTTTCAAAAACCTCTCCTAGACTTAGCCAAATACTTAATCCAAATTCAAGTGTCTCAAGCTTAATTCCGGATCTCAAGAACTCCATTCAAGCTCCAAGTTCTCTTCAAGTCTACATCAAGGAATTCCCCAAATTTAGGTATATAGGTTTCATCCATTGGGTCCTTTCACCCATAGAGCTCAATCTTCTTATTTTATAGAATTGCATGATTTCAAGAAGTATTACCTATGAGTATCTATTATTATGAAATGCGAGCATGATTTATGTTTAGGTTTTACCAAATATGGTTGATTGTGCGTGGATATCTATTTTAAGCTTATACTATAGATTGATCTTTGTTTATTAAGACTATACATGATTCAAGCTATGAAATCTATGAGCTATTGTGAAGTTTTGATATGATTTACAAGTTACCCATGATGGGGTTTTACCATGATGTTAGTAGGCTGATTTACATGACCTCAAGATGCATTAATTTCACTATTCTATGATCTATACTCTTGCATTTTGCATGATTTAAACATGTTCTCATATGTGCCCACCAAGTGTTCGATGAAACGTCAAGTCAAGAATTCTCAAGTTATTTACGTGTTTTACAAGTCAAATGACTTCATGTTATGAATTCATGAAATTATCTATGATTTTCCAAGTATAAAGTTAAGCCCTATTTTCAAGATTTTACCTCTTGTGAGCCATTTATGTAAAGCAAGGGTTTATGTATGATTATGATCAATTCTTATGTTTCAAGTTAGGCTCACCATTAGAGGTCAAGTATGTTTAAGAGCTACTCATGTTATGATTTTATGTTCATTACAAGTTACTAAAGATATGATTATTTCAAGTATTCTGTGGGATTAGATTTAGCACTGATGGATTGTGTCATGCCCCGGGAGGGTGCCTTAGACATAACCGACACTAGAGACTATTTCTAGTCCCCAAGTGAACATCTCATCATCTAATCTCAAATAAATATATAATGAAAGGCTAGCAGAAAGAAACTAGCTCATAACTCGCAATTACCAATATCCAAGATCTAGTTTATGTAGCCTCTATCACTATTAAGTGGTGCCAATACAGACCCATGGGTACCCCTATCAAATTAAAGCCTAAGAAAAAGCTACTCTAAAGCGAGATGAAAATGGGTGATGAACCCCCCAAAGTAGGGGAGGCCTACCAAGCTGCTGAATGTCTCAAGATCCTCAACGGGCATCTGCTGATGACCTTTATCTTGCGTATCTACATTATAAAATGATGCAGTCCAAAAGGGGACATCAATATGTGGAATGTAATGATATTTAAAATAGCTAAATGGAAAACAAAACATGTAAAAATAATATTGGAATAATAAACAATGTCAAAATCATAACAATCAACATGTCAAATGTCTATCGAAAGCAATTATAAAGAGTAGACAAGTGACCTCTCAACCAATAAAATCAAACTCATCTCAGAAGGACTCATCTCATCTCGACTCAGATTACTCAGTTTGGGAACCTTCTAGGAGTTTCTCTTATCCGACAAAAATTACTTATGAGCCAGTGATTGTACAACAATCACATTGATATTGCCACAACCATGCAATATGTGTCAGGTAGATAATGAATCGAAACCACATGGACAAGTGCAAATGGATACAGAAGATAATAAGTCCTCTATTGATTTTAGGGACTCCTAATCAGAGGGGACCTCATCATAAGATGGTGGGAATTGCCCTGATCCTCACCTACAGTTGGCTACGTAGTTTGGCTAGTGTGAGTTGGTTTAATGATGAGTCATAGAAATACGACTCTTATAACGCTTGAAACAAAGGATTTTTGAAAGTTCTCAAGAAAATTTGTTATTTTGATGTTTGTTTTTTTTTCAAGAAATATTACTAAGGCTTGGATAAAGGAAAAAATGAGGGTAAAATGAATGTAAAGAGGCTAAAATATGGGTATTCAGAAGTGGCCCAAGCAATTAGAAAAGAAATAAAGCTGAGTGAAGGTCCACAAGGACCCACACGGCTCGTGTGATTGCCCATGAGTCGTGAGGTCAACCGTGGCCTCATATTTGGCAAATTTAGGGTGGATGGCTGGCGTGGTAGTGCAAAAGGTTTAAGGAAAGCATCACGGCACACTAAAGGGTTCATCAGACATGAAACAGGCCATACAATGTCCCGTCGAAGTGACGTGAAGGCATCACCATCAAAAAGCAGGCAAAATGCATTAAGTGAGGCTAGAAGGATCGTGGCATGGACTGTGTGACCAATCATGATCTATGATGTGGAGGTGTGTGAAAAACTTGAATGAGAAAGTGGTTAAGGCTTGGAAGATGGTCCATTTCACGGACCATCTAAGCTCACACGGCCCGACTACTGGCACATGGAGAAGCAATTGAAGTTGAAGTGAAGTACATCTACAGGGACTGTTTGACGGTCCGTCTACCGTCTCATAGGCCGTGTGGTGGCCTGTGTCCATGCTGATGAATTTTTCCTATTTTAATTTGAATCAGGTTTTCTTTGTATATAAATAGTTATTTTATTCTGTTTTTGGGTAGTCTTGGACGACTAGAGAAGGAAAACACTGGAAAACATTATTTTCGTGGAGACTTCACAAGATTTTAGGATTTTGCTTATCTAGTTCAAGATTGTAACTTGTGGATTCATTGATTCTTTAATAATAAGTCATTTATTACGAATTCTTTGTATTGTTGTGGGTTTTGTTTCTTGAATGTACTAGACTAAACCCACGAATAGGGTTGTGGGAATCATAACAAATCACTAAGATATGTGATATATGGGGTAAATCTCGGGATTGATTAGCATATATATTATAGTAATATTCGTTATAATTTCTTCCTTGATGAGTTGATGCATTAGGGTAAGCCTTCATTTATTACATGCCAGAATGGGATTTTTTGGTTAGGAAAATAGTTCTACTACAAAAATTCAAGGTTTTTAACCTAGTCTAAGTACTTGAGACCGAAAGGTGAGAGTATTCCAGGATTAACAGCAAGGATTAGTATGTGTACCTTCTAAGACTGAAAGATGATGAACGATATGCATCTAAGAAGGACCGAGAGGTGAATTAGATGTTACATAACTTGTTAGATTTTATATACGTAATCATGAACAGGTTTACCACTAGACTATCACATTTAATGTCATGGGGAACACAATTCTAGCTTCATATATACTATCTTAAATCTAATAGTCCTTGCACTCATTTACTGCTTTATTTTAGTAACTTAGTTTGAAAACCCAAAATCCCCATTTATTTTATGCATTTTTGTTTCGGGAATAGATATTACATCTGAAAATGGTGCTAATAGATATATTTTCACGCATTCCCTGTGGGATCAACATCAATTCTGGCTGAGTTCTATATTTGATCAACGACATCTTTACTATTCCTTTTAGAGTGTAAATTTGGGAGTATCAAATTTTGGCGCCATTGCTGGGGAATACAGAGAAGTAATAGTCTATTAGTTTCTATTTTTCAGTTTGTAATACTAGTGCCTAATTTTATTTTTGTTTCTTGGTAGGGAGACTACATTGTATGTGAAGCACCTGAAGCAAGGGTGAAACAGTTATTCCCTACGACCTTGAGCTTACTAAATCAATTCGCAAAATGAATGCCTAAGAATGCGAAGCAGCTAAACTAGCAGCACCACTTAGATAGGTGCCGCTGCCTAGTGTGAGACGCCAAGTGCCTCAGCGCCTCAAGTAGTGAATGATAATGATGAGGGTGCTGGGACCACTGGGGCAATTGTACTTCCCACACTGCCCGCAGGTGTTAAGTTTACTATCACTAGCACTATGCTACAGATGCTACAGTTGAAAGGGTTGTTCAGCGGAGTAGCAACTAATGATGCAAATCAGCATGTCCTAAACTTTTTGGCGACATGCCAATCATCTGAGATTCCTTGGGTCAGTTAGCATGCAATTAGATTGCGACTATTCCCATTGTCTCTTTCTAGTGTGGCAAATAAGTGGCTGAATGAACTCCCACATGATTCCATCGGCACTTGGGGAGAGTTAAAGGAGGCATTCTTGGAGAGGTTCTTCCCCGCATCAAGACAGCTGAAAATTACAGATGACATTGGGTCTCACAAGTAGCTACCTAATAAAGTAGTACATGAGACTTAGGAGAGATTCAGGCAGAAGTTTAAGCAATGCCCAGGCCATCTCCTCACAGATGTGCACTTGAAGGCAGTCTTCTATAAGTCATGTAATTTTGTAACAAAACCGATCATTGATGCTGCTTGTGGGGGATCATATATGTCTAGGATATTCCCAGACATAGTGGTGATCTTAGATCAAGTAGCTAAGAACAATAGGGTATAGTACACTAGAGATGGCTATGGTCATGATCAGAACTATAGGAAACTACTAGAACAGAGATAGTTATATGAATCGTGAGCATCAGAATAAGGGTGGTGGAACCTCAAAATTAGAAGAGATGATGGGAAAGGTGCTTGAAAAAGTTGAGTCCACTGTGGTAGGGATACAAGATATAAAAGGAAAGATGTCCAATATTTGATAGTTAGTCGACTCGCATTCCACCTCAATCAAGCAATTAGAGCAGTAGATGGGGCAATTGTCAGCAGCCATAAATCAGAGAAAAGCTGGGTCACTGCTAAGAGACACTATTTAGAACCCAAAAAATGATGGTTATTACATGGTAGTAACCACGAGGAGCAGTAAAGTACTCTCTGACCTTGTTATACCTAGTAATATGGGTCTAGATGAAGCTAAAGGCAAGATGCCCGACCCCGTAGAGGTGCATATTCATGAGTTGAGTAAAGAAGCTGAGGTGACACTAGAAGTGCCTGAGGTTGCTAAAGAGCTTGAGGTGACACCAGTAGTGACTCAACCTCTGCCAGCCATTTCTAAGCCACCACCACCGTTCCCATAGAGGTTGCAAAAGAAGGTTGAAGATGATAAGTTTTAGAAGTTCTTGTCCATGCTAAAAGAGATTTCAGTGAACATCCCTTTAGTGAAGGCACTTGAGCAGATGCCGAGCTACACAGGGAAAAGAAGGTTTAGGATATCTTTGACTTTTAGGAAAAATTAAGGAAAACAGAAAGAAGAGGACAACCATAATCGAGCAGGCAAACAATCTCTACCATTGTAATGCTATTGTCGCAAAATCTCTTGTAGAAAAGAAGAAAGATCTAGAAGCTTTCACCATCCCATATACCATTGGAGCATTTGATTTTGCAAGAGCTCTTTGTGATCTGGGTGCCAACATCAACATAATGTCGCTGATAGTTTACACACAGTTGGGCTTAGGAGCCTACATACCTACTACAATGCGGTTACTCATGGCAAATAGATTGGTGAAGCGGCCTGTGGGGATTCTATGTAATGTGCTAGTCCATGTGGGCCAGTTTATATTCCCTGTGGATTTGTCATTTTGGATTGCCAGGTGGATTTTGAGATTCACATCATCCTTGGGAGACCATTTTGAGCTACTTGTAGGGCATTGGTAGACGTAGAGCGAGGAGAGCTGACCTTCAGACTTAATACTAAAGTGGTGAAGTTTAATGTGTGTGCTGCAATGAAGAGACCTAAAGAGGTGGCTGTGATGTCGATCCTAGATGTTGAAGATGATTGCCCTTTTGAGATCTCACTAGAGGAAACAATGAGTATGGACACGTTAACAACAACGTTGATAAACTTTCCAGACGATGGTATTAGTGGGTATACAGCCACCGTGAATGCATTGCAATATAGGGGAACCAGACCATTTGTCCCTAGAAAGTTGGAACTAGACCTGCAAAATAGGTCTACACTACCAGCTAAACCATCCATTGATGAGCCTCCAGTTGTGGAGCTCAAGGAGCTGCCCCAACACCTCAGGTATGTACTTTTTGGTACTGACAACACTCTTCCTATGATTGTAGCTGCAGATCTTCATGAAAACCAAGTGGATGCATTGTTATAGGTCCCTCAAAAGTTCAAACGAGCTATCAGTTGGACCATTGCAGATATCATAAGGATTCTTCCAGGGATATGCATGCACAACATAAAATTAGAGGATACCTGTGTACGCAATATTGAGCATTAGTACAGGCTAAACCCACCTATGCAAGAGGTGGTGAAAAAGGAGATATCAAGTGGCTAGGTGCTGGGGGTGATATACCCCATTTCTGACATTACGTAGGTGGGTCAAGTGCAGTGTGTCTCGAAGAAAGGGGGCATGACATTAAAAATATGTTGGTCCCATTGAGATTTGTGACTAGATGGCAAGTGTGCATGGACTACTTAAAGCTAAATAAATGGACCTTGAAGGACTATTTCCCCATGCCTTTCACGGACCAGATGTTAGGCAGAGTGGCAAGTAGAGGATGGTACTACTTCTTGGACGGGTATTCGGGCTCCAATCAGATATCCATAGCCCTGGAGGATCAGGAGAAGACTACTTTCACCTGCCCGTATGGGACTTTTGCTTTCAGAAGGATGCCCTTTGGGCTATACAATGCCCCAGCCACCCTTCAGTGCTGTATGATGTTGATCTTCTTCGACATGATTGAAGACACCCTCGAGTTATTTATGGATGACTTCTGTATAGTGGGTGACTCCTTCAATACATGTCTTTTGAATCTTAGCAGGGCACTACTACATTATGAGGAGGCTAACTTGGTGCTAAATTGGGAGAAATGCCACTGCATAGTTAAGGAGGGAATAGTTCTTGGCCATAATATTTCTAAGAAGGGAATAGAAGTAGATAAGGTAAAGATCGAGATGATTGAGAAACTACCACCTCCCATATCTGTGATGGGGGTCTGGAGTTTCCTTGGGCATGTAGGTTTCTATCACTGATTTGTCAAAGACTTCTCCAAGATCACACATCCTCTATGGAAGCTATTGGAGAAGGATACAAAGTTCTATTTTGACGATAGTTGTAGACATGCCTTTGGGACCCTAAAGCAAAAGTTGATTTTTAATCCTGTGGTGGTTGTACCTGACCAGACTGCCCTATTTGAGGTGATGTGCAATACAAGCAGAATTGTTGTGGTTGTTATGTTCAGACAGAAGTACAACAAGATATTCCACCCTATCTACTACGCGAGCAATATTCTCAATGATGCTCAAAAGAATTATATAGTTACTGAACAGGAATTAGTGGCTGTGGTATATGCACTTGATAGGTTCCTGACATTCCTATTGGGGACTAAATCGATAGTGCACACCGACTATGTAGCCTTGAGCTATCTCATGGCAAAGAAAGATACTAAATCAAGGCTGATTAGATGGGTTCTCCTACTATAGGAGTTTGACTTTGAGTTCCTAGATAGAAAAGGATCTGAGAATCAAGTGGTAGACCATTTGTCCAGATTGTAGGATGAGTCAAGACTGAAGGATTGGTTGAACATCGATGATTTCTTTCTCGATGAGCAGTTATTGGCATCTTTTATTGACCTCATTTCTTGGTTTGTTGATTTTACTAACTTCTTGGTGAGCAATATTATGCCAGAGGGCCTTAATCCTCACCAGAGAGAAAAGTTTCTTTTTGATGTGCATAGGTACTTTTGGGATGACCCGTACTTATTCCAAACATGTGCTGATAGGATTATCAGACAGTGCATTCCAGAAGCGGAGATGCTGAGTATCATGGAGGCCTGTCACTTATCCACTGTGGGGGAGGGGGGTCATTATGGTAGGGCCAGAATAGCGAAAAAGATTTTCCAATGTGGTACTATTGGCCCACTATCTATAAAGATGCCCATGACTTGGTGCTTGGGTGTAACCAATGCCAATGGCAGGGCAACATCTTGAAGCACCAAGAGCTACCCATGACCTCGATTCTGGAGGTAGAGATTTTTGATGTCTGGGGCATTGGCTATGGGCCCATTTATGAGTTTATATGGAATGAAGTACATCCTGGTGGCAGTGGACTATGTCTCCAAATGGGTGGAGTCGGTGGCATTATTAAATAATAAGAGCAAGAGTGTTCCAATTTTTGAGGCGGAACAACTTTTACAGATTTGGGACACCCAAAACTATCATCAGTGTTGGGGTTCTCACTTCTGTAACAAGGTTTTCTATGCTGTGGTTGCAAAATGTGGAGTCCAACAACACAAGGTTGCCACAACCTATTACTTGCAAACTAGTGGACAAGTTGAAGTGTCAAACAGAGAGATCAAGGAAATCCTGACCAAGTTTGTGAATGCTACCCAGACTAATTGGGCGAGGAAGCTAGGTGATACACTTTGGGCTTATAAGACAGCTTACAAGACACCCATTGGTATGGCCCCCATACTAGTTGGTGTTTGGTAAAACCTGTCATCTACCCATGGAGTTAGATCACAAGACACTCTGGGGTTTGAAGAAGCTCAATATGAATTGGGAGGAGGCTGCTGACTTGAGACTTGAATAGCTCAATGAGTTGGATGAGTTTCATCTCTATGTATATGAGAGTGCAACACTGTACAAACAGAGGATGAAGGTCCATCATGACAAACATATTGCCTAACGGAGCTTTGGTGTTGGTGACAAGGCACTACAAGAAAATAGGTCTTTAATGAGGGGAAATTTCGTCACTAAAAGTACAAATCCAATCGTTATTAGTCAATAATGACTGGTAAAAATCCGGTCGTCACCAGTCGTTAAAATCTCCATCATTTTGGGGGAAGGAGCCGACCACAAGGATCTATTGCACGTGGTATTACCTTGCATTTTTGCCAACTGATGTTATCAAGGTTTGAACCTGTGACCTTCTGGTCACATAACAATAACTTTACCAATTACTCCAAGGCTCCGTTTAGTTCTAGTTATTAAAAATTTAATTATAACCATAAATTAGATCAACAAAAGTGCATATATACACACACACATACAAATACGTGCACATATGAAAACATACAAATTGTTTATATTCATATTAAATTTCATAGTAACTATAAAGAATGATATTGTGTAATATTACAAAAATACAGATATACAAATTGTATGATATTATAATTTTAACTCTTAGTAAAAGAAAAACTAGAATATCTTTTTTTAAATATGAAATGTATTCTTCCTATGCTTCAAAAATTTTCCATTGCTTATACTTATTTACACTTTCTCTAAATATTAGTTCTTCACATACACTGCATGATCTGTCAAGACAGGTATAAAATCTTCATGTAAGGCTATTAATAATACTCCTAATAGCTATTATCTTCTTTGTTTTATGCAAAATCAAAGATTAACTACAATGAAATATAAACTTTATTTCTATTCTCATAATCAAATAAAAATAAATTTGTGGTTTCTAGTTCTAGACATAAAGTTGTTTGTTTTGTATTTTGCACCTTAAGTTATTGATTTTTTGTATATTGATTCGTGGATAAAACCCCCCAACTTCTTTTAGTTTCACTTTTTATACTAATAGTATTCACCTAATATAAATAATTCAATATCATTAAAATATTATGAGATACAAATCACATATATCATCTTAAATTTTAAATAATAAAAAGAATCACGATCTCTTAATTAATTTAGCAATTGATTATATGTGATGTAAATGTTTTAAATTGTTTGTTTCTAAAATTTCACTTATACTTTTCTAACTCAAACGAATGATTTTTCTTTGTATAGACCTGTTAATTTGACAAACAATAATAAGAAAAAACATGGCACAATATAAATTTTTATTAGAAAAAATATTAGTACTGAATACTGATTTTTAAGTCTATTGATCGAGGTAATTTGTAAGTGAAGAAATATCTATCCTCTTGAGGAAATTACTTACGACCAAATTTATATAACTTTTCTACCTTAAATTAATCTCATAAGCACATAATTATTATTTAATATAATTACTTCTATTTTTAATTTTTGTTTCATTATAATTTTTGTTTTGACCTACTTCATCTTGCATATTTAAAAAAGTCAAGTAAAGATGAATAAATTATCTCTCAAAATAAAATTGTATATAAAAACTATATCAAGAAAATATTTAAGTTAAAAACAATTTTGCCGAAAAGATTGTAACTAAATGCTTTTACAATATTTTAAAATTTTATATAATTGACTATAATAAAAATGATGGATAGAGTTATTAGAAAATAATACATGAATATTTTTTTCCTTTTATTAAACTTTTTTTATTATGAAATAACCAAAATTATAAAAGATAGAGGATTCTTATAATGATGGAATGATTAATAAAATGCCACTTGTGATACTTATAATATGATTTAGTCTGATATCTTTGCACTCATATTTATTAAGAAATATTTTTACACTAACTAATATCTTTTAACGACGGAATGTTATATTTTTAGCCCCTCATCAATGTTGGATTAAAATTTGTCTTTAACAACCGAAAAAAAATTGGTCATTATAAGTGTATTTATAACGACTGAAAAAAACTTTGGTCACTATAAGTATATTTACAATGACTAAAAAAAATTTGGTCGCTATAAGTATATTTATAACGCCCAAGAAAAAATTTGGTCTCTATAAGTATATTTATAACGATCAAAAAACTTTGGTTGCTGTAAGTGTATTTATAACGACCAGATTCATTTCTCTTCGTTAAGAAATGGTCGTTAAAAAGTCTTTTTTCTTGTAGTGAGATTTTACTATACAACTCCAGGTTTAGACTCTTCCCATGTAAGCTCAAGTCAAGGGGGTCTGGCCCATACACAATTAGCCAGGTGTTTCCCCATGCTGCAATTGAGCTAGAAGCAGAAAACAGGGATCGGTTTAAGGTAAATGGGCAGAGAGTAAAGCAAAATGTTGGTGCAGCAGAGGAGGCCTTAATGATTGAGGTTTTTCTTCTTGACGAAGTCTGAGTAGTCAAGGCAATGTGTCGTGCTGCGACATTAAATCAAGCACTCCATAGGAGACAACCCATGCATTGTAATAGTAAAAAAAAACTTTAATTTATATGTCATGCATTTTCTTATTTTTGAGTTGTGTGTTCAGGTGAGTATAGGTGCTATTTTGGAGTTCGTGAGTACACAGATGGTGGAAGACATGTCTTGAGGCTGAAATGCCCCAACTACATCGAGCTAAAAATTTGCTAAGTGTGGGCACATAGACCACATACACGGGCTGTGTCATATGTAATGGCTCGTGAGAGACATCGTCTGAAGACCGCGTGGAGCATGTAACATGCAAGTGCTCCAAAAATGTAAAGTGTTGCCTAACAAATTATTTACATGGCTCATTACACAACAAAGGAGCTGTCTGGGCACCCGTACTACATGCGCAAAATCTGTCGCCAAATAGAGCGACACAGTTGGTCCACATGGATCGTGCAAGGTGACACGCTTCTTGTGACATGCCATTGTGAAGCACCAATGCATGATGGCTAGGTGATTTCATCTAGAAAATTATGCCAAATGGCGATAGATGGATGATAAAATAGATCGTGACACTTGTCATCGGTCGTTAAGCCGCCCGTGGAGATGCCATCACCTAGTGCCAAGTTAGGTAAGTGCTAACATTGTGCAAATACGGTGAGATGGGCGGTCCAAACGGACCATTCCACTTGGAATGGGCCGTGAGGCCGTCCGTGTAGAGGAGAAAGAAACAATCAACTAGGTTAACCATGGTATTTTAAATACCCTTATTTGGTCTAAACAACCCACTTCAAGATTTCCCCTTCTCTCTCTACTCTCACGGTACCCTCTCCCCTTTTCTCACCTTCTCTCTTAAAACTCCAACAAATGATGATCTTATTTATGATGATTCGTGAGTTAATCACATGATTCACAACTTAATCTAATTGTTGGTCTCAAGTTTTCAAAGCAAGTCTTCTTCTTCATTGCTATTAATCAAGTAAGAACTAAATGCTCTTTCTTTAAATGTTGATTTTCGTGCTTGCATGTGTAGATCTTAGTTAAAGATTAGTTCTTTCTTCATTTAAAGACTCATAATTTCCATTGTTGATGTTGGGGGTGCATGGGGTGTTGAAAGCCCCCATTGTTGAGTTATTAAGGTATTAACTATGAAAGAGATGATTTTGGGTGATATTTTACATGATTTTTGGGGAAAGTGACTGGTATGTTCCATTGTTTTGCTGAAATCATGATTAAGTAGGGTGACATTGCATAAACTTGTGTATATGTGCATGATTGAGTTGAAAATTGGTCGATGGGGGGGGGGGTCAGACGATCAGGTTCATGGACCATTTCATGTTTCACGGACCATATAATTTCCCATGACACACCATCTGCCAAGCCATACGTCCAAGTGCCCTTTGATGGGCCCTTTCACGGACCGTGTCTCGTTATATGAGCCGTGTCAGGTCCCGTTGACCCTGTTCCACCTGCATTATTTTACTTAGGTTGTTTTTTTATTTTTAATTCATATATGTTCTTAAGTGCAATTGCCCTATGTTAGACCGAGTGATGCCACTCTTAAGGGTTATTGTCATTTTTATGGCACAGGGGAAGTCTTAGTACCCATTTGTGCATCAGTCTGCATGTGCAATAATTTCTAATAATGGGTATTCCTTTGTTACACTTGAAGATACTATGGGTCCACACTGCAGCTTAGTCAGACGCAGTGAAAGGGACGAGCCTGTGTCACGCCTCCATGACTCCCCAACCGTATCATCTAGTAATCAGGCTGGGAGTGACTTAGGCGATGACTCCTCTAGTGGGTCTGAAGTTTGGTATACAGGCAATGTCTTGCCTCACTCTCCTCGTACTATATAGGCCTGTACATCAGGTCATTCCAGAGCTCTCTCGTCTAAAGAGGGGGTTCCTTCCATGGGAGTTGAGGAGGAGGCAGATACCCCGAAACATGAGGATAACACTCCGGACTAGGATGAGTAGGGGAAAAATCTAGAGGTTGAGGGTCATGACACTGAGGAGAAGGTAAATGAGGTCAAACTCTAGGATAGTGATGATGACGCTATTCATTTTGTAGTCTCCCGAATGACGAACTCGAAAACTGCTAGGGCACTTATTCTCTTTCTAAAGGGCCGGTGGACAGTCCTAGGAGCTAAGGATATCTACACTAATAGACTTACAAAAGGTTCCGGGGGGATTCAATAGTGGTTGGTCATTCCGAAAGTTCAAGTCAACATTGACCAACTTGACAGAGTTTCGGATATCAGCAATACTTTTAACTCATATATGTTCGGTTTGATGGCGCAACCACCTGGGCACTATGGTCCTGCCATAGTTGAAGAGTTCTATTCCAATTATGCCGCTAGTCTACTGAACTCTGTGGAGGGTACCCAATTAAGAAAGGTGAAGAGACAGGTCATACTTGATAGGTCCCCGCGGTCACATATGATGGTGCGTGCTACTCGAGTGAATATCTTAGAAACTACCATCAACCAGTTCCTATTTGGGCCAGATTACCAAGCTTCTCTAGATGCCCAGTTCATGGATGACACATGCAGATTATGGACACGATGCAGATGTCTGATTCATCATCTAGGGCTGCATTGTTGGGATGGAGTCGTAAAGCAAATAGCCATTCAAGGGATAGAGGCACCTTGGGTTACAGACCCCAAGTGTCCTATCGCTAAAGCATTGTTGACATTTGCTGCAAATTTTGGTGGTCGAATGTCTAGGCTAGGTTGCAACCCACAGTAAATGACAATCTACTCCAACCGTCGCATGCCTCTCTGATAGCATGCCTGATGTCCAGATACAAAGTAAATGTGGGCTGAATTATTGCTTTTGAGATGCGGGATCGAGCTTTATCTGAGAGAACTGGCATGCCCTTCCTGTGCCTGGTTCGTGCACTTTGCAAATAGGCCGATGTTCCTATTACTCACTTTTTGGACAATAAAATAGCTCCCAAGGGCGTAGCAAACATTGCCTTGATTAAAGATGTCCAATACCCTCTCATGAGGAGTAGAACATGTTCACTAGGGGGCTGACAAACTTCCCCTCTGCACCTCCACAACAACCCTTGCCATTGGAGAACTATATCAATGCCGCACCATTAGGTGCAACTTTTAAGCGGCCCGAGGGTAGTAGTATAGCTCCTCCAGTGCAATAAGGATGTGCCTATGTGCCCTATGAGTTCTTGACCCAATTGGTGGCGGACCAGCGGCAAACACGTGCTATTATTAACCAGATTGCAGAGAGAATTACACAAGTGGTCTAGTCTTATTCACAGCGGGTGGTAGACCAAAGTAAGGAAATCCTTCTAAGCTGAATCACCACTTTGTAGAGCCAAGTCTGCAATTTGGAGGGATACTTCCATAATATGTTTGGAAGTATGACTGGGGATGAAATGGCAAGTCTTGTTCAAATGGTGAATGATATGAATACTTAGATTGCTAAACGAACTGCATAGTATCAGGCCTCGCACTGGCCCCACCTCTTGAGTCATTAATAAGTTAATTTAATGTCCCACAACACTAGTTCTGGATGAGATATGGGGTATTCCACTTGCCCAATCTGATATACCCACGCCACCCACTGATCAGCCTAGGAGAAAGGACAAGGGTAAGCGATGCGGCCACCAAAAAAGTCCTCCGCGTGACCCATAGAAGGAAGAAGAGTGGTAGATATGCAAGGCCGCTAGGGCCCAGGGCTAAGCAGCAGCTGAATAGGCAGAATGAGCGTGGCTGGCTGAAGAGACGGCTAGGGTAGGAGCCTCCGGTAGCTCCTTTGGACCTGGTGCTACATATGCTGATATAGACCCCCCAAGAGGGTCTAGTCCTACCAATAGCGCTGATAGTTGCGGTATCTCAGGTATGTTCTATCCCCTATCTGTTTATTTATGCATGTTATGGTGTAGTGAGGGTATTACACTATCTTTTATGGAGGGGGTGGGGCATCCTGCCACTTGAGCATTTTTCTTGTCATGTTTCTTTTCTCTCAAGTGTATTATCTAGTAGAACTAACATCTTTAGGTCATAATATTTGTGTAAATATAAGTGTTCATGCAGTCTAGGTAGCCCTTGTGTTGATCTTTGCAATCTCATGTTGATAATGTTAAAGTTATATGTGTTTAAATCTCACCCTAACTAACTTATTTGATTGCTAGGAAGTATTGTGTGTGTATGGTTGGTGTTTTGATGAATAAAGCATGCCTATGTGATTTAGTACCAATTAGTGTAGAAGATGTGACATGTGTGTGTGAGCTAATTGCATAATTTAGTCGATACACTTATGCGATAGAACTTGCCTGGTTAATCCCACTAAAATAATTGAATGACTGGATTAGGATGGGATGTTAGGCTATTGTTTTAGAATAGTCACTTAGCCAAAAAATTGACCAACCAAATGAAATTGTCCCTTTGAATCAAAAGTTGAGCCTAAATGGACCTTTTCTTCGTAATCACCCAAATTCACCTCCCCAATGTACCTGTTGATCTCTGTTTTGGCACTAGTCTCTCTAAGGACATCATGAATCTCCGCTTAGGTCAAAAGCCTAAGTTGAGGGTGGCTTATAGTGGTCCTGGTCCATTAGAAAGATATTGTGAACCTTGACCCATGCTAAAGGCTTAAGTTAAGGGTGGCTAGTGCAAGGAGAATAGAAAAATAAATGTGGAAAAGAATAATTCAATAAAAGGAGAAAAAGAAATGGGTTGTGACTGTGAGCAAATCAATGAGCGAAAAAGAAAAAAAATAAAAATAAGTAAATAAGCACGGAAATCGCTTCCTGTACTATAGAAAGTTGGAAAAACAGGGGCAAGAAATGTTGATGAGCAAAACACTAATGGCTAAGTCGAAGTAAGTGTCTAGGAGAGGCCGTTTAGTCACTTTAATCCTAAATATACCTCACCTGAGCCCGAGCCTACCCTACAAGCCGCAAAAGCCTTAATATGATCCTAAAAAGCCCATTTAAGAGTTAAGGTGGTGAAAATAAGGGCAAGTTTATTATCGATGCATGTGTGTCCACTAAAAGTTATTTGTGAGAGCGAGTGACTGCATGCCAGTCTATGTTTTACATGCTTTCATTGAGTGTGAGACTTCTTTGTGGTGAGGGCACTATCTTTTGCATTAATTGGTTGCTAACTCAAATGGGGTGTCTTTATTCTTGATCTTATATGGACTGACCATGTATGCATGATGTTTGCCTTAATCTTTGTGGGTTTGTGTGGGGGTGTGAGCACATTCGTAAACTTTTTAGTGGGACCTATGTATTGAAAATATTGGGGCGATCCATATTCTATGTGAACACTTGTGTTTATACATTGAGTGGTTGAGTCGTTATTGCTTAAGGACAAGCAATCATTCTAAGTTGAGGGTGTTGATGAGTCATAGAAATACGACTCTTATAACACTTGAAATAAAGGATTTTTGTGAGTTCTCAAGCAAATTTGTTATTTTGATGTTTGTTTTTGTTGTTTTTCAGGAAAAATTACTGACGCATGCATAAAGGGATGAATAGGGTAAAATTAATGGAAAGAGGCCAAAACATAGGTATTCAGAAGTGGCCCAGGCAACTAGAGAAGACATAAATCCAAGTGAAGGTTCATGTGGACACACACAGCTCGTGTGACTGCCCACGAGTCGTGAGGTCCATCGTGGCCTTACACTTGGCAAATTTGGGGTGGCATGGCTGACATGGTAGTGCAAAAAGTTTAAGGCAAGCACCACAACACACTAAACGGTCCGTTAAACGTGAAACAAATCATACAATTTCTCGTCAAAGTGACATGAAGGCATCACTATCGAAAAGCAGGCAAAATACATCAAGTGGGGCCAGACGGATCATGGCATGGACGTGTGATCAACCATGGTCCATGACGTGGAGGTGCATGAAAAACTTGAATAAGAAAATGGTTAAGGCATGGCAAATGGTCCATTTCATGGGCCGTCTAAGCTCACACGGCCCGTCTACTGGCGCATGGAGAAGTAATTGAAGTTGAAGTGAAGTACATCCACACAGACCGTTTGATGGTTCGTCTACCATCTCACGGGCCATGTAGTGGCCTGTGTCCATGCTAACAGATTTTTCCTACTTTAATTTGGAATAGGTTTTCTTTGTATATAGATAGTTATTTTGTTTCATTTTTGGGTAGTCTTGGACGACTAGAGAGAGAAAACAGTGAAAAACATTATTTTCATGGAGATTTCACAAGATTTTGGGATTTTGCTTATCTAGTTCAAAATTGTAACACGTGAATTCATTGATTCTTCAATAGTAAGTCATTTATTATGAATTCTTTGTATCATTGTGAGTTTTCTTTCTTAAATATGCTAAAACCCACGACTAGGGTTGTGGGAACTATAACAAATCACCAAGATAGGTGAATATGGGGTAAATCTCAGGATTGCTTAGCGTGTGTATCATAGTAATCTTTGTTATAATTTATTCATTGATGAGTCGATGCACTAGAGTAAGCCTTCATTCATTACATGCCCGAAAGGTATGTTTTGATTAGGAAAAGAGTTCTTCAACGGAAATTTGAAGTTTTTAATCTAGTCTAAGTACTTGAGACGGAAAGGTGAGAGTATTCTAGGATTAACAAAAAGGGTTAGTACGTGTACGTTCTGAGACCGAAAGGTGATGAACGATACGCATCTAAGAAGGAATGGGAGGCGAATTAGATGTTACATAACTTGTTAGATCTTATATACATAATCATGAGTGAGTTTACCACTAGATTCGTATATCGCATTAAATGTCATGGGGAACATAATCCTAGCTTCGTAGATATTGTCTAAAATCTAATAGTCCTTGCACTCATTTACTGCTTTATAGTTACTTAGTTTGGAAAACCAGAATACCCCATTTACTTTATGCAATTTTGTTTAGGGAATAGATATTAATATGAAAATGATGCTAATAGATATATTCTCACGCATTCCCTGTGGAATCGACTTCAAATGTGGTTGAGTTCTATAGTTGATCAACGACCACTTTATTATTTCTTTTGGAGTGTGAATTCTGATGTATCAATTAACTCTCACTCTTTCAGTGCTCAATACTCCTCCTATGACTCAATGCTCGTAAAACAATCCCTCCAACCAAACTATCTCAATCCAATCATCTTAATCAGCCTCGTGGAGGCACAATCTCTCAATCACTCTCATTGAGACTCTAATCATCTCATCAATCCACATCTCAATCAATAGCTCAAGGCTTAGAACAATCATTATGGAACAATCAAATGGACAAATCATTAGAGTTCAATTATGGAGACTCAAGGGACTATCAAGTTTTATCAACTCATCATCATTCTCGCCTCACAATCATAATCACAATCAAAATTCTCACTCAAGGCTCTAGAACCAATCCCTATCTTCATTCATGCACTCTTCAGGAAAATAATAATTAGGGTTTATGTAATAATTCATATAAAACATTCAGTTCAAGAAAAGAGTTTATGATGATCATCAATATATGAAAATACATGTAAACATTATAACTTCCCAAGAAAATAATCAACAAATCATACAAGTAGACTCAAGAACCTTCAAATCTCATCTTAGACCATCTACGGGATACATGGGAGAGCAATCCCATACTTTTAGTTTAGCCTTACATACCTGGATGAAGATTGTAATAATCTTCTTCAAGAATTGGACTCGAATTTCAATCCCCCAATCTTGCTTGTCTATTCTCTCAAGATTTTCTTGCATAAGAACTTAAGGGAATAATAGGTTTTTGAAATTGTTATTCGATATAAAATGACTTTAAAAGACACATTTTAAGACTTAGGATAGGGTGGGCAATGACCAAAGGCCCTTCCCAAAGTAAAAGAAAAGTTTTAAAAATTTGTACATTGGTCCGCGACGCGCCAGAGGCGTGGACCAGTGTATTTCGCAAATTGTTTTGAAATTTTAATTCCAGTAGAAAATTTAAAAAAAGTTAAGTGTGTCTTCGTGCCCCCTCCATGTTGCGCCAGGAGCGCAGATAGACACTTTTTCGTAATTAATTACCAAAAATTATTTTTTCACTTTAGTTGCTCTTAAATTGGATCGAGACTATTTTTTCACTAGATTTTGCATGCTGATCACAAATCCGATCTCGAATTTCTCATCAGGGCTTCTGAAGACATGTTATGTACATGATTACATTCTATGGGCATTTCGATAATTTTATGAGGTGTTACAGATTGAATGTCAACGTGGACTATCTTCAAGGGTCCATACTGCTTTTGTCAAACTATGTGCTAATATAGGATTATGTTATACCCTTGCTATACTAGTGGATCCATTTAGTGTACTTTATCATGAAATCCACCCCAAAATGGAACAGGTTCCCATAAGGGGGTTTTACTTCTCCAAAATGGTATGGGCTCCCATAAAGTGAAGTATAGTTTACCTTGGCAAGTAGACGACCTCTTTACACATGAGAGGTAATCATCAGGATTCCAAGTTGTAGCTTGCTTGGAGTTATTCTTTGTCGATTAAGGTCTCTTCACACACATGTATATGTTCTATGCAAGTTGAATGATTTTCAAGCATGTTTTACTTCAAACATTGATCATTAATTCCATATTGGGATTATGCTTATCTATTGCCTATTACTATGCATTTTGGCTATATTGACTTACGTCTTGTTGCACTGCATTCTACATACTTAGTACATTCAAACAGACTAACGCATAATTTATGCCTACATGATATCACCATGTAAATGGGACCGAAGCTCCTCTTGGCCATCCTCCACATGGCTAGCGAGATTATTCAAAGATAACCTTGGTGAGTTCTCAAGTTCGGGGACACTATCTACTTTCTCTTGTTATTTCTAAGATTTCTTGATGTTGAACATTTGACATTATGAGGGTGAGCCGGAAAAGTGTCTTGGTCCCCGCTCCATTCTATGTTTAGAGGTGTTGTTGGAATATTATGATATATTTATGCTATAAGGTTGACTCTTTTTGTTTTTATGATTATCAAAGACTTCCCTTAGTCCTACTTCCCTTTTATATTATCTCTTGTTATTGTTTACTTTGCTTCCGTTACCAAGGATGTGTGATTGATATGCTAAGAGACTTATTTGGGTCCTTTCGGGTTCCCATTCACTGTGTCACATCTAGGCCCTAGGCTTGGGTCGTGATAGTAATATTAAGAACATTCAGTATCTATAACACCAATAATATATGAATAATATGCAAGGGGCAAGGAGGACCAGAAAACGAAATTAAGAAAATTAATAACACAACTAATTAAGTCATTAACAAACCAAGTGTAGGATGTAGAAAAACCCATTCATAGTAATTGTCTCTTCTTGATTGTTACTTTAGGAACACTACTTCAAATGAAGGAAAATGAACGAAAACAAACAATAGATTATCTCAACTTACTCTACTATCCATGAACCCGACAGTTGTCCATGCATATTTACAGCTATGTAATATCGCTAAACAACTATTGAAGAAGCATTTACTGTTGATTAGTTTTACAAGCTAGTATTAAAACCTCCTTACTCTTGTATAGACAAGATGCATTGAACTTTACATAGTACGGGAACTTGACTGTGGCCTTTGAACTAGATTAAAGGTGAATCCTGTCAAATAACTAGGACCAATTTGAGAAGCCATAAGGGGTGGCACTTTGGAACCGATATATAGATCATAGAGAGGAAATGGTTGTGAAGAAAATGAATTACTAGTTATGGCATCTAAGGACCCGATGGGTCAGAATTAGAAGAACTAATGAACTAGAAACAAAATGACCATTAACAAGGACCGATAATGTACCATGAAACCAACCATCGAAACCTTAGTAGAACCATACCACAACTGACATGATGAAAGAAAGGTGTTGTACATGGGTGTAAGGCTCTAGTGTCTTTCCTCGTACACCAACTAGACTCCATAAGCCTAGAAGGTACACCATACAGAATCATGGAGTGTGTAGGTGTAGGGATATAAGGATCAATAACTGATAGCAAACCCTCAACCACTCAACTAAATCTGAATTAGTAACCCAACTCTGGTGGATAGAGAGAACACATAACCCAAATCAAAACCATGACTATGACTAAAAAAGTACCATGGTATCAAAAAAGGCGTCATTCTAGACTAAACTCGACATTTTGGAGCTTACCACGCTATCAAAATTCTTATCTGACGAATGCTTCCTAAGGCTGTTTACTAAGTCAACTATGAATTGGTTCCATCAGGCCCGAGCGGTCAAATTAGGCTAGGAGTATCTCTGGTGTAGTTATATCATGGTTTGTAAATTTAGCCACCGAAACTAATTAATAATTTACTTAGTCAACACCCTCAAGAATCGTGCCCCAAATTAGAATTTGATTACACAGTTAGCTCCAAAACATTGAGTTTAGTCTAGAACAACCCTTTGTTTGATACCAAGGTATTTACTGAGTTGCATTCATTGTTTTGATTTGGGTTTTGTATTCTTACCAGCTATCAGAATTGGGTACTCATTCAGATTCAGTTGGGTGGTTAAGGGTTTTCTATCACTTACTACTCCTTGTATCCTTACACCTATATACCCCTCGATTATGGTGGGTTTACCTTATTAACCTATGAAGTCCTAGTTGGTGTAAATGAATAGATACTAGGGCTTTATACCCATGTATGACACCCTACCTTCATTGTATGACAGTCGTTATATGGTTCTACTTGGGGTTCAATGATTGGTTTCATGGTAAATTATCGGTCCTGCTAGTGAGCTCTTTTGTTTCTACTTGGTAAGTTCTTCTAGTTCTGCTCAGTCAGGTCTTCAGATGCCACAACCTATAAAAGATTTTCTTCCCAACCATTTCCTCTATATCATCTACCTGCCAATTTCGAAGTGCCACCCTCCATTCCCTCTCAAATTGGTTCTAAATATTTGACAGGATTCACCTTTAATGTAGGTCAAAGGCCACGGTCTAGTTCCCCTGCTGCTGCAAGTTCATTGTAGCCTGAGGATAAAAGAGTAAGCAGGTCTTAACACTAGCTTGTAAACTCAATCAACAAAAAACGCTTTTTCAAAAATTGTTCAGTAACATTACGAAGCTATAAATATGCATGGACAACTGGCAAGTTCATGGATAGTGGAGTAAATTGAGATAGTCTATTATTAGCTTTCATTCTTTTTCCTTCATTTGAAGTAGTGTTCCTAAAGTGACAGTTAAATAGAGACAATTTTTGTGAACATGATTTATGCATCCTAAACATGGTTCATTTAGTGACTTAATTTGCGGTGTTGTTGATTTTCTAAATTTCCATTTCCAGTCCTTCCTACCCCTTGCATATTATTCATATCTTATTGGTGTTGTAGATGCTTAATGTACTTAATATTATTGGTATATATATATACACACACACACACATATATGAGTGTGTACTTTGATGGTGGGAGCCGTGTCACTAGTTCTTTTGTATTGTATTCTTAGAAACTCTTGTACCTATTAAGATTAGAATCCCTAGGGGTGTTAGATATTTTTACAAGAATATTATATTGGAGTTTTAACTTCTTCCTTGGTAAATCCAAAGATCTTTTCAATATTGTTTTCTATTCTTTAAGTTTTAAATGATTCAATTGATCGAAATTTAAGGGTTCACCTACATAGGTACTAAGATAGGTGCCTACAGGGCCTAGAGGGTTGGGTTGTTATAACAGGCCAAAAGAGTCTGTACTGATTCTTACAGGGACTTATCTATTTAGGAGGGATGAAGCAATAATTGGAGGACATTAGAATGCAGTGTTCTTGAGAGCAAATTACTAGACATTATTGTTAATCATATTATTATCTGCATACCTATGAATGAATGAAGTTCTATTGAATATGACAAACCATTATGGTTACTCACTAATAGTTGTTTGAATTCAATCAAGAATGCTTGTGAATTAGTAAGAGGTAGAGAAGGAAAATCATGACATTTCACCAAGCTTTGGACAAAATATTTACCTCTTTTGTCTCCGGAGAATTTGGAAGAATAAAACACTAGTTGATGATATTATAGCTAGATATGTTATCTCCATAGATTCTAAATGCAAATGTGATGTGAATCCTTACAAAGAGATTATCGAACTCTTTTTCCTTAATAGGGTTATTGCTACTAGTGAATGGGACAAATATAATGTTACTGGTGGAATAAGGGTTTTTTTTATGCTAATCAGAGAACCAAAACTAGGCACAAGGTTAAGGATTTGATCAATGTTTCTTATTCAATTATTCTATGGTAGATTTTAGAAGTGGAGAAAGACTAGTGATAATGGGGGTACTACGCCAAGAAGCAAATTTTACTATGACATAGATCTTAACCTTCAATTGTTTCCTAGGAAGAAGTATCATTATATAGCAATTACTGGTAAGACACAGTCTCTACTGGTTTAGATCCTTGAAAAATATATCTCATGAGTCAATTATAAAGCCATTCATAGGAAGTGTCTATCAATTGATATTTGCAAATGCAACACAGATGGCTTATCTAAGAAAAACCCTGGCCTAAGTTCATGGATCTTCTGATTAGAAATTATAACAATGATTTAAAGGTTACTACTACAATTGTTATGCGAAACACTGACCTATGTGCAAAAGCCAGGGCAATTGAGAGGGGCATGGAATTTTGAGTGAGAAATCAATTTCTATCTCTTGTCATTGAAATTGATTCTTTAATAATAAAAAAGATTAAAGATGATAAGTTGCAAACACTTTGGAGCCTCTGTGTGGAGGTCAGGAAGATACAAAAGTGAAGGAAGAATGGAAATATAAAATAGAGTATGCTATAAGAGAAGGCAACTAGGTTAAAGATTTTTTAAGTTAATTATTTGTTATTTTTTGTAGGTGCAATCCACTATCCACTATTTGAAGACCAACCTACAAGTGCAAGAAAACTACAATAGATAGACAAAATGCAAGTACCCATACTTAGATTTAACAACATTAGAGGAAAGGTACAAGTTAATCACTTTTGACTACCAATGTACATACACTAATTCACAAGAGCAAATGCAAACAACAAAAAAATATTTATGCTACAAAGTTATAAATCTATGAAGAAGAATGAAACACCCAGTAAAATTATTAAAATACCCCTAGAATGAAATCATACGCATAATGCATCTTTCCAAGTTTGGATGAAAAATTCGAGATCAGATTTGCGACCAGCATGAAAAATTGAATGGGAAAATTATCTCGTTCGAATTTTAGAGCGATCGTATCAAAAGATAATTTTTCATAATTAATTCTGAAATAGTTTCGATGCATGCCCAAGGCGGATACACCAGGGACGCGGACCTACACTTATATATTTTTTTAATTTTTTCGACGGGAATTGAAAAAATTGATGGAAAAGCAATTTATGAAAATCAACACATAAAACACATTTGATGAATGGAATGTATGTGTATTTTCATAAGAAAATAATTTTTTAATATGTTTTGAGTTTTCAATCAAAAATTACACTAGTGCGTGCACAATCCAGATAGCAGACTCGCATCTGAAAGTTGAATTTTTTTTAATTTGAGGAGCATTCCTGTCAATTCTCAACCCCTTCTAAACTCAAAACACGATCAATTTAGGTCATTTTAATGAGTAAATAGGGTCTTAAACTTATTCTAAGTCCTTTATCACAACACTTGAAAAATCAGGGCTTGAGAGAAAAGAAAGAAGAACGTGAGATTAAAAATTTCAAGGAGAATTCTTGATGGTTGATTGGAAGAGCTTTATCCCAGGTATGTAAGGCTAAACTAAAAGTATGAGATTATTCTCTCATGCTCCCCCTAGATGATCATAGAAGAGTTGAGAGTTTAATGAGTCTAAATACATGATTCTTGAATGATTTCTTAAAGATTTTCTTGAAAATTATCTTACTTACATGTGTTTTCATACGTTGATGATCATCAAAAACTTATTTTCTTGAATTGAATATATTTCATGAGATATTGCATAAACCCTAGATGTTAAATTTTAAAAGCATGCATGAATAAATATAGGGATTGAGTCTAGAGCCTTGATTAAGAATGTCAATTGTGAACTATTATGGAGAATATGAGAATGGTGATGGATCGATAGTACTTGGTGGTCTATGAATCTTCCCAACTAAACTCTAATGATTTGTCTATTTGATTGCTCCCGAATGATTGTTCTACGCTTTGAGCTATTGATTGAGATGTTGATTGATGAGATGATTAGAGTCTCTATGAGACTGATTGAAAAATAGTACCTTCACAAGGCTGATTGAGGTGATTTGATTGATATAGTTTGATTGGATGGATTATTTTATGAGCATTGAGTCATGGGAGGAGTATCAAGCACCGAAGATTATGCTGGAGATGTTGACAGTAGATGGATGGATTATTTTATGAGCATTGAGTCATGGGAGGAGTATCAAGCACCGAAAGAGTAAGAGCTAATCCAAATCACACTCATCAAACTACGTCGCCAAGCATAGGAGTGGGCTAAGTCCATTAGAGTCAGACAAGTCCTTATCTTGAGGTCCAAGTTCGTTAGACGCACAAGTTCTTACTCGATGGCCAAGTTTGTTAGAGTCAAACAAGTTCTCATTATGTGGATTAAGTCAGTCAGAGTTGGACATGTCCTCACCTTATTGTCCTGAAACAATAGGACTTGATTAGTTGATTCTCCAAATCCATATTGGTTTTGATTCATTCTCTACCTAGCAAATATGAAATAGCTATGGCAATATTTATGTGCTTCTTATACAATCACTGGCTTATAATTCATTATTGTCGGATAAGAGAAACTCCCAAAAAGTTGCCAAGTTGAGTACTCTGAGTCAAGATGAGATGACATAAGTTGAAATGAGTCCATCTGAGATGAATGTGATTTGATTAATGAGGTTGAGGGGTTAATTCATTTTTGTACTTATTATTCTTGCTTTAGATAGATATTTGATATGTTGATTGGTTTCTATATTGAGTTGGTTGTTGTTTCTATATTATTCTACCCATTTTGGTTTTATTCAGCTAATTTACATATCGTATATTCCACATACTAATGTCACTCTAGCGCTGCATCATTTTATGATGTAGATACATGAGATGGAGATCATCAGCAGGCATATGGTTGAGGATCTTTAGATGTTCAATGAATTGGTGAGCCTTCCCTACTTCAGAGGATTCATCCACTTTATTTTCATCTTGCTGTAGAGTTAGAATTTCTTAGCTTTATTTTGATTGAGGTAGCCATGTGTCTGTCATTGGCATCACCAAATAGTGATATATGCTTCATAGATTAGAGTAGGATGTTGATTGTTAAGATTTGTGAGCTAGTTCTTTCTACTAGCCTTTCATTTATACTGTTTTTTTGAGAATAGATGATAGATGTGCCCATTTACATTCTTTTAACTTCCACTGATTAGTAAAGATTATTTGATTGAATGAATGTGATGAGGCCTAGTGGTTTGCTTGGGGAATTTACAAACCTGGTGTTAGAATACGAGTTCAAGTGTCTTAGGGAATCTATGAAGTCGTGTCTAGTAGAGTCTTGTTTACAGGTATGTTGTACACCACAATTTATGAGTAGGAGGCTATAGGACATTAGGAATTGTTACACTTCTTTCTTATTCCAATTCGTGCGATAGAGTTAAACTCTATGAAAGCTCTCATATATTTATGCTCTACTTGTTGCAGAGTTGTGATTATGCCTCCAAGAAGAGTGGTTAGAGGAAGAGAATGTCCTGCTAGAAAAAATGCTAACCAACCTGAGCGCCAGGATCATGACGAACCCATAGGCCCAGCTACCCCTACTGAGCAACCACCACAAGCTAAAGTCTTGAATGCAAAGCTTCGCCAGACTATCTAGACTTTAGCATAGGTTGTGACAATACCTCTTGCTGGATAAGGAGTGGGTAGATAGGATTCCCCAACTACATCCAGGATTCGTGAGTTCTTGAGGATGAACCCGCTTGAGTTCAAATGGTCTACACCTAATGAGGACCCAGAAAACTACATTAATGAACTTCTGAAGGTGTTCTAAGTAATACATATGGCTGATACTGATAGAGTTGAACTAGCTGCTTACCAGCTCAAGGGCATGGTCAGACTATGGTTCGACTAATGGAAAAATGGTAGAGGAGAGGAAGCCCCATTGGTGGCTTGGGCATTGTTTGAGGAAGCTTTCTTGGGGAATTTCTTTCTAAGAGAACAGAGGGAGGCCAAGGTTGGAGAGTTATTGAATCCAAAATAGGGATCCATGACTGTGTAAGAGTATGGACTTAAGTTCACTTAGCTATCTCGCTATGCTTCGGATATGGTTGCTGATATGAGGGGGAGAATGGGGGTTGTATGTTAATGGGTTGAACAAAGGGCCATGGAAAGATGAAAGGGGAGCTATGCTTGTGAGTGGTATGGACATTAGAAGGTTGATGATTTACGTACAACATGCTGATGAGGAAAGGCAGTAAGTTAGGGAAGATTATAGAAATAAGAAAGCAACGACATCCAGCCACGAGGTTAGTAAGAGAGAGAATGGGAATGGGAGTTGCCTTTAACTGTGGCTTTCATTTACTAGTGCGCCTGCACCTAGGAATGGATATGGGTCTCATAATTTTAGAGCTTAGGGATCTTAGTCACAAGCGAGTGTGGCTCGAGGTTCCCAAGGCAAGACACGTTGTGGCATGTGTGGCAAGTTTCACTTAGGAGAATGTTGTGGAGGGAGTACTGGATGTTATAAGTGTGGCCAAATGTGTCAGCTATAGAGGCATTGTCTAATGTGGTCCTACATGGGCTCATTTTTTGTGCCAACAGTACTAGATGATGTCACTTGTATGTTTTGAGTCCCTACTATAGCTATGATTTGTTTGATTCAGGTATTGTATCTTTTGTGACCCTCTCCTCATTAATAAGTTTATCCTAACTGAGTGAACTAATGGTGATTGCACCATTCCCGTCCACTATCAAGGTACCATAGTCGATCTGTTTAAGTTGAATGTGAATGATTCTAATGTCATTTTATTTATGAACTAGCCTTAGGCTTATTATGCCCTTCTTGATGGTAGGAGTTATAGTTTCAAGTTTCAGATGTATAATCGTATTTGTTCTCGTATGGAGAGGTAGTATATATAGGTTTCCCTAAAGGAGGTGATGATGAGTTCCTTTAGGTCCAGATAGTGATGCTAATGATAGCAGACTGAGAGTGAGAGTAGATAAGAAGGAATAAATGTATCCTTATGGTGATAATGGTGTTGTACTTGTGTCACATAGGGGTAAAGATAAGGAAGAGAGAAGAGGTGAGACCTTGTGCGTGCAATAGATAGGTAAAAGTAAATTGAAGTATAGATTAGACTAAGTCCATTAAAGTCGAACAACTCCCTATTCTGTGAATTACATCTGTTAAAGTTGGACAGGTCCCTATGTTGAGAACCAAGTCTGTTAAAGTTGGACATTTTCCTATTTTGTGAATTGAGTTTGTTAAAAGTCGGACAGGTTTCTATTTTTAGAACTAATTTTGTTAAAGTCGTATAGGTTCCTATTTTTAGATAGACATCTGATATTCTGATCTTAGCTAATCGATCTAAGAGTTTTCAATCCTATGGTGAATGAACTGTGACTTGAGTTTTGTACTATGCATAGTTATGTGAACTCAGAATGAGTCTTGATAGACGAGGGAGATTGTACTTCATCATGAAAGTTCACGCTAATAATCTTTCGTTCAAAGCCCTTTAAGTGATCCTATCTTTCAATCTTAATAGAAATATTGATGATATTAGAGGAGTGATGGTTGATAAGAGAGAATAAGTGTTCTTGATTCTGATAATGACGTGATATCATTTCTATTCAAGGTTATAGACGTGGAGGAGGAGTTAGAGAAATTATGATAAGTCTAATTGATAAGTGAAGTAATCCTACGATAAGAGCACACGTAATTGAAGATGTAGATGTGCTATGGTAGGCTAAAGATCCTCTAGTGAAATTGACCTTAAAGATGCCATGAAGTAATTTGAGTGAGAGGCTTGAATGTGGGATTTCCATTTTTCATGGTATTAGAGTTATGAGGATGAGCTATTTTCTCTAAGTAAAGGTCACTATAGAGATATGAGATATACATTTCGAAGGGTTAGATTGGTGTAAGTATGGTCATCTTAGTACTAGTACCTTGAGAATCAGAGTTGGGCTTGAATGGAAGAGGAAGAGGTGGTTTGTTGGAGAGTTGAATATGAGCTATAAGCTTAACTTGATGGAGTAGAGTGCCACGAAAGGGAGCACAATTAAGATGAGGTGTTAAGCTTGAGATTTGTACACAGAGTCCTATATATCGATGGCCCCATTCGCAATTAGAGTTGATGGCTTCCTTTCGGAGTTCAAAAGACTAACTGTTGAGGTGGTTAAACAATTCAAATTGATTAAGTTTGATGTTCTATTTGTACCTGATGATAAGGATGTTGAAGGTAATGTTCTTACCCTTGACTTAATCAATGCATCTATTCTTGAGTCTGAATAGAGATTTTTCATAGTGATAAGGAGTCGAAAGATTGATTAATAGATATGAATGTTGAGATGAGTTTTTAGTCGATTCATGCCTTGATATCCACATTTACTCATCATTCAAGGATGAATGATCCCTTGGAGATGATGTAACACATGGTAAAACTACCAAAATAACCCTAGAATGAAATCGTGCATATAACACGCCTTCCCAAACTCAGATGGAAAATTTCGAGGCCAGATTTGCAATTAGTACAAAAAATTGAGTGGCAAAATAGTCTCAGTCAGATTTTAGAGCGACCAAGTCAAAAGATGGTTTTTTATAATTGATTTTAAAATAGAGTCGGTGCGGGCCCAAGATGCAACACGAACTTACATATATATTTTTGAAATTTTTTCAACGAGAATTAGAAAAGTCGATGGGAAAGTGATTTACAAAAAATTATACATAAAATGCATTTGATGAATGTGATTTATGTGTATTTTCATAGGAAAAGAATTTTTCAACATGTTTTGAGTTTTCAGTGAAAAATTACACTAGTGAGCATCTAGTTCGCTTCGCGGACTGGGCATTCCAAAGTTGATTTATTTTTTAATTTGAGAGGCATTCTAATCAATTCCCAACTCCTCCTAAACTCAAAACCCGACCAATTTAGGTCATTTTGATGAGTAAATAGGGTCTTAAAGCCCATTCTAAGTCCTTTTTCACCATACCTGAAAGTCTGGGCTTGGGATAGAAGAAAGAAGAATGTGAGATTGAAGAATTGAAGGAGAATTCTTGATGGTTGATTGGAAGAGCTTTATCCCAGATATGTAATGCTAAACTAAAAGTATGATATTGTTCTCTCATGTGCCCCCTAGATAGTCATAGAAGAGTTGAGAGTCTAATGAGTCTACATACATGATTCGTGAATGGTTTCTTGAATATTTTCTTGATAATTATATTATTTACATGTATTTTCATATGTTGATGATCATCATAAACTGGTTTTCTTGAATTGAATATTTTTCATGAGATATTGCATAAACCCTAGATATTAACTTTTAAAAGCATGCATGAATGAAGATAGGGACTGAGTCTAGAGCTTTGATTGAGAATGTCGATTGTGAACTATGATGGAGAATGTGAGGATGGTGATAGATTGATAGTACTTGATGGTCCATGAGTCTTCCCCACTGAACTCTAATGATTTGTCTATTCGATTATTCCTTAATGATTATTCTAAGCCTTGAGCTATTGAATGAGATGTTGATTAATGAGATGATTAGAGTCTCTATGAGATTGATTGAAAGATAGTGCCACCACGAGGGCAATTGATATGATTTGATTGAGATAGTTTGATTGGATGGATTGTTTTATGAGCATTGAATCATGGGAGGAGTATCGAGCACCGAAAGAGTAAGAGTTAATCCAACTCACACTCGTCAAACTATGTCACCAAGCGTAGGAGTGTACTAAGTCCATTGGAGTCGGACAAATCCTTATCTTGAGGGCTAAGTGCATTATAGTTGGACAAGTTCTCACTCGAGGGTCAAGTTCATTACAGTTGGACAAGTTCTCATTCTATGGAATTAGTCTGTCAAAGTCAGAGAGGTCTTCACCTTATTGTCCTAAAACAATAGGATTTGATCAGCTGATTGTTCAGATCCATATTGGTTTTGATTCATTCTCTACCTGGAAAGTACAGAACAGCTGTGGAAATATAGCATGATTGTTATACAATCACTGGCTCATAAGTGATTGTTGTAACATAAGAGAAACTCCCAGAAAGTTCCCAAACTAAGTACTGTGAGTCGAGATGAGATAAGTTGAGTTCATCTGAGATGAGTCTAGTTTGATTGATGAGGTTGAAAGGTTAGATGAGTCATTTGTCTATTCTTTATTCTTGTTTTAGATAGACATTTCACATGTTGGCTGGTTTCTATATTAAGTTGATTGTTGTTTCTATTATTCTACTTGTTTTGATTTCATTCAGCTATTTTACATACCATACATTATATGTACTGATGCCACTCTGGCGTTGCATCATTTTATGATGTAGAGACATAGGATAGAGATCATCAGCAGGTATATTGTTGAGAATCTTTAGACGTTTAGTGGATTGGTGAGCCTCCCCTTCTTCAGAGTATTATTCACTTTATTTTCATCTTATTGTAGAGTTAGAACTGCTTAGCTTTATTTTGATTGAGGCACATATGGTTCTGTCATTAGCACCATGAGATAGTGATAGAGGCTTTATAAACTAGAGTTGGATGTTGATTGTTAAGATTTATGAAGTAATTCTTTCTAATAGCCTTTCATTTATACTATTATTTTGAGACTAGATTATAGATGTGCCCATTTACATTCTTTTAACTTTTGCTGATTAGTAAAGATTGTTGATTGAATGAATGTGATGAGGCTAATTGGTTTGCTTGGGGACTAGAAATAGTTTCTGAGTGGCGATTACGTCTAGGGTACCTTCCCGGGGCGTGACAAAGAAGATCAAGTCAATAAACATTACAATCAACAATCACTTTAGCAGATCCAAAAAACTACAAATTTTTGCAGATATATAAATTTTTAAAAAAGGTAAACCTACTTAATAAGATTTCTAACTATTTTCTTTTCGAGGGTGGTATATGAGGTTCATTTTTTTGGGTGGGAAGGGGGAGAGATACTAGAGATCTTTCTAGGTAAGGGCATCTAAGTCTACCTTTGCATAATTTAGATCTTTAAAAATGAGGAGAATACATTTTTGATGTGATCCCTTGAGCTGCTTTTGTGGTTGAAATTTGAAGAAAACTTTGTTTAGAACCTGTTATCTGATGAATATTTTGGGTATCTTAGGATGAAACTAGAGCAACATTAAGCTCCTCAAGAATAATCTCATTCAAATCAGTAAACTTCAACATATCTAATACCAATAAAAGTTATTGATTTTATAGATCTGGATATATAAAGAATACCTATATCGTTTAGGCTTTATGCCATGTAATGACCCAGTGTAATACCCCGAAGTTGTGAGATTGGAATGGAACCTTCAAACTAAAGCTAAGTTCTCTTGCAAGCCTACAATACAAAATCATTTATATGTTTTAGGTTCATCATGGTCCCCTACATCAAGCCAAGTTCAAAAGAATTCCATTAGCTAAGCTTCTCACAAGAACCGATAAAAGGGTTAACTTGAAATTGTTATATCTCTTAGCACAAAAAGAATTGGATTTCTTATGACCTACCAAATTGAATCTGTTTGAATTATCTTTTGAACGCATCCAATTTTACCTTATTTAGAGTTCGGATGAAGAAGTTACGCCCATTTTCATAAAGCCCTCCTGTTCTATATTGCCTCTATTTTTCCAAGGCAAGCAACACGGCTACCCATACGGTCCGTGCAGCATCTCATGAACTGTGGGGGTGGGGCATCATGAAATTTCTTCCCAAAATTATATTCTAACTGTGGAATCATGTCTTGTAACTTAGTACCTTCATACTGACGCTTGTACGGCCCGTAAAGCTTCACACAGTCCGTATGACCTTTATTTGAAGCACCCTTGTCATGAAGAAATTTGTTGAAATTTTTTGTGGTCTCACGGGTACCTATACGACCCATGTGAATTCACACAATCAGTGAGGACAATAGTTTAACCTCATTTAGATTATTTTCTTGTGAAAATTTCTAAGCATGGTCTCACGAGCTGTCACACAGACCATCTGACCTAACACAGACTGTGTGACCTCACACTATCCGTGAAGCCCCCTGTATAGATGCCTTTTATAAAATTTTTCTAAGTATGGCTTACCCTTCTTCAAGTGAAATTTTTTTCTAAGTGTTTGTCTCAAGCACGGGTATACAGACTGTGTAATAGCACAAGGGCCATGAACCTCAAGTGAAGTGACGACGTATAATTTTTCAAGTCATTTCATTAATGGCATTTTCATAAATATGATTTATCCTAGGGGTCTTTTGGAGTTTCCTAAGTTATTTAAAGACTTCCAGATGAATTAAAACCCTATTCCTAATATTCAGTTTCATTCTTCACGTTTGAAATTTCCTCTCAAGACACTCTTAAATCTTTCTTAAGAAACTCTTGTGGATTGAAGACTTGGGGATTCAAGGAAAGCTTTTCCTCCTTTAAATTCCTCTTGAAAACTTCTTTATTGGTCAAGGTATGAGGGTTTGATCCTTGATTCCTTTCAATCAAGGAGTCTCAAACTATTTTCAAGTAACTTTCATGAACTCTTAACTTTCTTTAAATTGGGGTTTTAAATATTATGATTCCATAAATCGAAGTAATGGTTTGTGTTATATTTATCTACTGATTTTAAGTTGATTTAAACTATATTATGAGGGTTTACATTGCATTTATGAGGTTATGAATATGCATGTCCCTTTAAACTTATTTCATGCATGGGTATTCCTTATTATGTTTTAGATGTGACTTTTATTTATGATTTTAATAGAATCTTGTAATGTATGTAATTAAGTTTGAGTCTATGTTACCCATTCCTTTCTCATCACATTCATGGTATATGCATTCATGTACATGACATTTCATGGAAATTATGAAGTGGGTTAAGCCCAATTATGTTTTATGATATAATTTTGATACGATATTAGTTATGACAAGAATGTGATCACATATATGTCTAACATTTTGGCTCATTGATCAAATTATGAGAGTTTACACCACTATGTATAAGGGAGCATCGATTGAGGTTTGAGTTGGAGTGGTCTATCCCCAAGGATCTATACTTATCTCTCAAGAAGGTGCTTTAAGGAGCTATCCTTATGCATGAAAAGTATGTCATGAAGAGTGTTTTGGCTTTTAGCCTATTATGCATAATTATGCAGAATGTGATTTGGCCTTTAAGCCTAAGAATGCATATAACGATTTGAAAGTCGTATGTCTCTTTTACAAGAGTGTATATATATGTATTCTAGTGCGATGACGACCTAGTGGTGATGGATTAGAAGTCGGTGTGGACTATCTCCAAGGATCCATACTCATTTCCTCAAACTATATGCCTAACATAGGGATGTGTTTATACCCCAAGGGGAAACTATGATAAGGATCTACCTTTGGCAAGTAGGTCACCTCTTATCCATTGTGAGGAAGACAATGGGATTCTAAGGCATAGCTCACTTGGTCTCATGTCGGTTACGATCCTATACTCAATATATGAAGTATTTTTGCATTCATGCATCATGCTCATCATGGCATATTAATATACTACTCTCATGTTATATGATTCTTTGTATATTATGTGCCCTTGTTATCTAACATTGATTACAGGTTGGTAAGTCAAATGCATAACATCCCTTATACTTAGTACATTCAAACATACTAATGTATACTTTTGCCTACATAATCTCACCATGTAGGGATCAAGGATTACGTTCATCCACCGTACGACGTTTATCTTGGATCTCAAGTTTTACTTATTCTGGTGAATCTTATTTTTCCAAGGATGAACCACCATATCCTTTACCTATGGTGTTTTACCTATTTACTTACTTCAAGGGTGAGCCCAGGGTATGTCTTGGCCCCCATCCTAATGATCAGAGGCATTATTGGACATCTTGTAAACCTCTTTATGTTTATGTGCTAAGTGATGTATTTGATGGATTATGCTTTGTACATGGTTGTACCATTATGAGCTTTTGTTATGGATTTATGTTATTCTATGGAAAATCCTAAGTCCCGTATAACCCTCATAGAGTGAGTCATACTTATTCGCCCTTTAGTTCTTTTGTGCTATTTTCTATGTTAATTCGTATTAATCTCTATCCCTATGACATCCCCATAGTTTGAGTCCTACTTTCCCATCCCTTAGAACTATGTGTTTATTATTTAATATGCTTCTGAACTTATTTTGTGTGAGTGGATGTTATGAGGCTTGTTTGGGGACTTTCGGGTTCTTATTCTCCATGTCACTCCTAGGCCCTAGGTCCATGTTGTGACAAGCTTGGTATCAGAGCACAAGGTTTGTAAATAATCCTCGGAGTCCAACATATCCCGTCAAGTAGAGTCCTATTCATGGGTGAGAAGTGCACTATTCCTATGAGTGGGAGCCTATGACAACGTTATAGGAATTGTTTTACTTCTTCATACCTTATGTCATGCAATGGCTCGTATGTTTGGTTTCCTTATATTGATGGTGTCCTTATTCCATTAAAGAAGATGCCTCGAGGAAGAGCTCCTAGACCAGCCCCGGCTAGTGAAGGTCAAGCACCTCAAGGGTCTATGGATGAGCCTATCTCTAATAGTGAATTCCGTATGACTTTTGCTATGCTTGCCCAGGTGGTAAAAATTAAGACTAGGCAGGTTAATCTTCTACGGGATCCTATTCCAGTTTCTACGATGAGGGATTTCACCCGGATGAATCCTCTTGAATTTTATGGGTCAAAGGCTAATGAGGATGCTCAGGACTTCATTGATGAGCTCAACAAGGTGTTAAATGTTACAGGTGTCATTTTTAGGAGAAAGTTGAAATGGCTGCTTACCAGTTGAAGTATATGGCCTAGGTGTGGTACACTCAGTGATCTATGAAGAGAGTTTATGTTAATGTTGTTAATTGGGAGGAGTTCAAGTTTGCCTTTCTAGATTGTTTCTTCCCACTTGAGCTTAGGAAAGAAAAGATGACCAAGTTTATTAACCTTAAGCAAGGGGATATGAGTGTGAGAGACTATTCCCTCAAGTTCATTAAGCTCTCCAAGTATGCTCCGACACTTGTGGCTCATCCTCATGCAAGAATGCACAAGTTTATTTTTGGTATCTCTGACTTGCTTGTGAAAGAATATCCTACGGCCATGCTCATACGAGATATGGATATATCTAGACTTATGGGGTATGCTGAACAGATTAAAGGGGAGAAACTCAAAGAGAGAAGAGTGCATGGTCCTAAGAGGGCCTGTAATGATGGTGGATTCTCTGGCTCTCGGGTGATAGTTTTAGTCGCTTACAACAGGGCCAAGGTTCTAATGCTCGAGTTGCTAATGCTAGAGTGTCTCCTCCTAAGGCACCGATTAGTGATGGGCCATTACCTTCATAATGTGACAAATGCGGGAAAACTCACCCTGGAAGGTACTTGTGGGGTTCGAATGCTTAATTTGGTTGTGGGGAAATGGGGCACAAGCATTTTGAGTGCCCAAAGGCACCAAAGAAGGGTCAAGTGAATCAAGGTGCTCAAGGCCAACCTACAGCTGCTCAAGCTGCTGCTCTAAGAAACAATAGGTTTTATGCTCTTCATGTCGGTCAGGAGGTTGAGGAGGTTCCAGATGTTGTAACTGGTACAGTAAAAGTCTTTGATTTTAATGCTTATGTTTTGCTTGACCCGAGTGCAAATTTGGCTTTTGTGACTCCTTGGTTGGCTATTAAGTTTTGTTTGAGTCCCAAAATTTTGAGGGACCCTTTCTCAGTCTATACTCCTGTGGGTGAATCTGTTGTTGCACATAAGGTCTATCGTGGTTGTGCTATTTCTGTGTTGCATAAGGTCTTCCCGTAGGTGGATTGGTTACATGCGTCATATGCCTCTACTGATTGTAGAACCCAAAAGGTCAAGTTCCAACCTCTAGGTGAGCCCGTTCTTGAATGGAAGGGTAGTGACTTCGCTATTAAGGGTCATTTTATTTTCTACCTCATGGCCCGAAAGATGATTTCCAAGGGGTGTATTTATAATATTATGAGGGTCAGGGATGTAGAGTCTGAATTACCTACTCTTGAGTCGGTTCCGGTGGTGAATGAGTTTTTGGATTTTTCCCCAAGACATTCTTGGTATTCCTCCTGAAAGGGAGGTAGACGTTGGCATAGATCTTCTCTCGGATGCTCAACCTATCTTTATTCCTCCCTATCGTATGGCACCGACTGAGTTGAAAGAGTTGAAGGATCAATTGAAAGATTTGTTGGAGAAGGGTTTTATTAGAGTAAGTATATCTCCATGGGGTGCTCCGATATTATTTGTAAGAAAGAAAGATGGATCTCTTCGGATGTACGTTGATTATATGCAATTGAATAAGATGACCATCAAAAATAAATATCTGTTGCCTAGAATTGACGACTTGTTTGTTCAACTGTAAGGGGCTACTCACTTCTTGAAGATTGACCTCCATTCTAGTTATCATAAGTTATAAGTTAGGGAATGTGATATTTCTGAGATGGCTTTTCGAACGAGGTATGGACACTTTGAATTTGTGGTGATGTCGTTCGGCCTAACTAATGGCTCAACTGTGTTTATGGACCTGATGAATTGGGTGTTCAAGCCATTCCTTGATAGTTTTGAGGTTGTCTTCATTGATGCTATCCTCATTTATTCCAGGAGTGAGTGGGAGCATATGGATCATTTGAGGTTGGTGCTTCAAACCTTGAAAGAGAAGACATTGTATGCCAAGTTTAGTAAATGTGAGTTTTGGTTGGTGATGTGGCTTTTCATGGTCATGTGGTGTCTGATGATGGTATTGAGGTTGACCTGAAAAAGATCGAGGCCATGAAGAATTGGCCTAGACTATTGAGTCCTTTGGATATTTGATGTTTTCTGAGGTTAGGCGGCTATTATAGAAGGTTCGTTGAAGGGTTCTCATCTATTGCATCTCCTTTAACTAAGTTGACCCAAAAAAAGGTTAAGTTTCTGTGGCCAGATGAATGCGAAAAGAGTTTTCAAACTTTGAAGGATTGGCTTACATAGACTCTTGTTTTGACTTTACCAAATGGCTTGGATGGGCTTGTGATATATTGTGATGCTTCTTGGATTGGGTTTAGTTCTGTACTTATGCAACATGATAAGGTTATATCTTATGCATCAAGGCAATTGAAGGTGCATGAGTGTAATTACCCAAGTCATGAACTTGAGTAAGCGACAGTGGTATTTTCCTTAAAAATGACTCATGATCTTGAGTTAGCAGCGGTGGTCTTGGCCTTAAAGATTTGGAGACACTACTTGTATGGGGTGCATGTTGATGTTTCACCGATCACAAGAGTTTGCAATATGTGTTTACTCAAAGGGTTCTTAACTTGAGGCAAAGGAGATTGTTGGAACTCCTAAAGGACTAAATGTTGTAGCCGATACTTTTAGTAGGCTATCTATGGGAAGTGTGGCTCATTTTGAGAAAAAGAAGGAGCTGGCAAGGTATATTCACCATTTGGCTTGATTGATTGTTAGGTTGGTCGATTCTAATGATAGTGGTATTCATGTTCAAAATGGGGCTGAATCTTTGGTGGTTGTTCATGTAAAAGCTAAGAAAGATCTAGATCCATCATTGGTTGAGTTGAAGAAATTAGTTGCCAAAAAGAATATAGATGTTTTCTTCGAAGGGGGAGATGGTGTACTTTGGTATCAAGACCATCTATGTGTTCCAGATGTGGATGATCTTAGGAAGTTAATCATGAGTGAGGCCTATAACTTTCATTATTCTATTCACCCGGGGTCTACTAAGATGTATCAAGATTTAAAGGAGGTGTATTGGTGGCATGGTATGAAGAAGGACATAGCCAAGTTTGTATCTGAATGCCCAAATTGTCAACAAGTGAAGGTAGAGCACCAAAGGCTTGGTGGGTTGGCTCAAGACATTCAGATTCCCACTTGGAAGTGAGAAGATATGACTATGGACATTATGGTTGGTTTGCCTCGGACCTAAAGACAATTTGACTCCATTTGGGTTATCATTTATCAGATGACTAAGTCGGCTCATTTCCTACTAGTCAAGACTACTTTTGGTGCCAAAGATAATGAAAGGTTGTACATCCATGAGTTAGTGAGGTTGCATGGTGTGCCTAGATCTATCATATCGGATCGTGGTACCTAATTTACTTCTTATTTTTGGAGGTTGTTTCAAAAAGGGCATGGTACTAAGGTTAATTTGAGCACCACCTTTCATCCTCAAACTGATAGGCAAGTGGAGAGGATAATACAAACATTAGAGGATATGTTGAGAGCTTGTGTGTTGAAATTCAAGGGTAATTGGGATAACCATCTTCCACTCATTGAGTTTACTTATAATAATAGCTTTAGTGATAGTATTGGTATGGAACCATTTGAAGCCTTGTATGGGAGAAGGCATAGGTCACCGGTAGGGTGGTTTGAATTAGGGGAGATGGCCTTAAATGGCCCGGATTTAGTGTTGGAGGCTACAGAGAAAGTGAAGTTAATTAGGGAGCAGTTAAAGATGGCCCAAAGTCACCAAAAGTCCTATTTAGATGTTAGGTGGAGGGATCTTCAGTTCCACATTAGGGATTGGGTGTTTGTGAAGGCGTCACCTATGATGGAAGTGATGTGTTTTGGCAAGAAGGGCAAGTTAAGTCCCCTGTATGTAGGCCGCTATGAGATTGTTAAGCAAATTGGGAATGTGGTTTATAGGTTGGAGTTGCTGCTGGATTTAAGTTCCATTCACCCGGTCTTTCACATATCCATGTAGAGAAAATTGATTGGTGATCCTAGTACAATTGTGCCTCTGGAAGGTGTTGAGGTTGAGGAGAAGTTGTCTTATGAGGAAGTTCCAGTCAAGATTTTGGATAGGCAAGTAAAGCATCTTCATAACAAGGATGTGGCTTCAGTTATGGTGCTTTGGAGGAATCAACATGTGGAGAGTGCTACATGGGAGGAAGAGTTGGACATGATAAAACGATACCTATATCTTTTCCAATCTACTCAAGCCTAAGGTATTAGGTTCTTCCTTTCTCAAAGTGATTCTACTTCTTCCACTCGTGAGTTTCATGACATGACATGCATATATGTGCATGTAAATGATTCTTATGATGTTTTGATATGAGTTGTAATGACTTTTCATTTTCAAGTAATAAGCAATGCATTATATCTTGTGATTCAAAAGTTTTATGTTCTAACTCAAGCCTTGTTCTTGCACATTCGAGGATGAATGTTGCCAAGGGGGAGATGATGTAATGACCCAATGTAATACCCCGCAAGTTGTGAGATTGGAATGGAACCTTCAAACTAAAGCTAAGTTCTCTTCCAATCCTTCAATACAAGCTCATTTATTGGTTTTAGGGTCATCATGGGTCCCTTACATCAAGCCAAGTTCAAAGGCATTGTATTGGCTAAGCTTCTCACAAGAACCAACAGAAGGGTCAACTTTAAAAAGTTATATCTCTTAGCAAAAATGAACTGGGTGTCCTACGACCTACCAATTTCAAGCCCTTTGAATTATCTTTCCAATGCATCTGGTTTCACCTCATTTAGAGTTTGGATGAAGAAGTTATGCCAAATTTTGTAAAGCCCTCATGTGCTGTGTTGCCTCCAATTTTCCAAGGCAAGCCACACGAGCACCCGTACGGACCGTGTGGCATCTCACGAACCGTGGGGGTGGGGTATCATGCAATTTCTTCCCGAAATTATATTCTAAGTGTGGAATCACGTCTTGTAACGTGGTACCTTCATACGAATACTTGTACGGCCTGTGAAGCTTCACACGATGCGTACGACCTCATTAGAAGAACCCTTGTCTTGAAGAAATTTGTTGACATTTTTCTAAGTGTGGTCTCACGACCACCTATATAGCCCGTGTGACTTCACACGGTCAGTGACGCCTCTAGTGTAACCTCATGTAGATTATTTGTTTCTAAAAATTTCCAAGTATGGTTTCACGGGCAGTCACACGGACCATATAGATGACTTTTGTAAAAAAATTCTAAGTATGGGTTACACTTCATCAAGTGAATTTCTTTTTCTAAGTGTTGTCTCACGGACGAGTATACGGACCGTGTAATGGCAAACAGGTCATGAACCCTCCAGTGAAGTGACGACGTGCAATTTTTTAACTCATTTCATTAATGGCGTTTTCATAAATACGATTTATCCTAAGGGCCTTTTGGGGTTTCCTGAGCTATCTAAAGACATCCAAATGATCTAAAACCTCATTACTAACATTCAATTTCATGCTTCTTGGGTTATATTTATCTACTAATTTTAAGTTGATTTAAGCTATATTATGAGGTTTTACATTGCATTTATGAAGTTATGAATATGCATGTCCCTTTAAACTTGTTTTGTGCATGGGTATTCCATATTATGTTTTAAATATGAATTTTATTTATGATTTTACTTGAATCTTATAATGTATTGTTGAATTAAGTTTGAGTCTATGTTACCCATGCCTTTATCATCATATTTATGGCATATGCATTCATGTACATGAGATTTCATGGGAATTATGAAGCGGGTTAAGCCCGATTATGTTTTATGATATGATTTTGATACGATATTGGTTATTAAAAAGAATTTGATAACATATATGCCTAAGATTATGGCTCATTTAGCAAATTATGGGTGTTTACACCACTATGTTTAAGGGAGTATCTATTGAGGTTTGAGTCGGAGTAGGATATCCCCAAGGGCCCATACTCATTTCTCAAGAGGGTGCTCTAAGGAGCTATCCTTATGCATGAAAAGTATGTCAAGAAGAGTATGTTGGCTTTTTAGCCTATTATGCATGATTATGAAGAATGTGATTTGGCATTTAAGCCTAAGAATGCATATAACGATTTGAAAGTCATATGTCTCTTTTAACTTAGTCATAAAATAGTCATTGAAGACTACTAAAATATATTTTGTGAACACAAATATTATAAGATAAATATTTACTCTGTACATGGAAAATACAAGACCATATACATGACAAATGCAAGGCAGCAAAAATAGATTGGATGTCGACGTGGACTATCCCCAAATGTCCATACGCCTTTCCTCGAACTATGTGCCTAACATAGGGATATGTTTATCCCCCAAGGGGAAAGTATGATAAGGATCTACCTTTGGCAAGTAGGTCACCTCTTATCTGTTATGGGGAAGACAACAGGTTTCCAAGGCATAGCTCACTTGGTCTCATGTCGGTTATGGTCCCATCATCAATATATATGAATTATTTTTGCATTCATGCATCATGTTCATCATGGCATATTGATATACTACTCTCTTATTATATGATTATTTCTATATTATGTGCCCTTATCATTTAACATTGATTGCAGGTTAGTAAGTCATATGCATAGCATCCTTTATACTTAGCACATTCAAAGGTACTAATGCATATTTTTGCCTACATTATCTCACCATGTAGGAACCGAGGACTACGTTCATCCACCGTATAAAATTTATCTTGAATCTCAAGTTTTGCTTATTAAGGTGAGTCCTATTTTTCCAAGGACAAACCACCATATCCTCTACCTATGGTATTTTACCTATTTTACTTACTTTGAGGGTGAGCCCTTGGTATTTCTTGGCCTCCATCCTAATAATTAGAGGCATTGTTGGACATCTTATAAACCTCTTTACGTTAATGTGCTAAGTGATGTATTTGATGGATTATGCTTTGTATATGGCTATGCCATTATGTTGATTATGAGCTTATGTTATGGATTTATGTTATACTATGGAAAATACTAAGTCCCGTATTGCCCCCATAAAGTGAGTCATACTTTCCTGCCCCTTAGTTCTTTTATGCTATGTACCATGTTAATCCATATCGCTATGACATCCCCATAGCGTAAGTCCTACTTTCCCATCCCTTAGGACTATGTATTTACTATTTGCACCCGCTTCTGAACCGATGATGTGTGAATAGATACTATGAGGCTTGTTTTGGGACTTTCGAGTTCCCATTCTCCATGTCACTCCTAGGCCCTAGGTCCGGATCGTGACGTGTATCATAGATTTGTTCACTTTGACATTTTAATAAATAGGATTCAATCTCACCCTTTATAATAATTATTAACAACAAGCATGTTTAATTTTTTTAAAAAAAATATGTAACACATAAGCATGATTATTTAATTATGAATATGGTATATTCTTTAAGTAAATATATTAAGTATGACTTTAATAGATAAAATTGCATAATTTTGAAACGACACCAAAAAATGCATGAAAATGTGCCTCGAAAGTACCCATATCGTAATTTTCATATATCTCAATATCCATGCGTGATATCAAAAATTCAACTTCATATTCTTGATCGGGAGGAAAAATTGAGTGGAAAATGGGCCCAACCCC
>DF362425.1:66110-76422 GCA_000787875.1 Solanum virginianum | reverse complement strand
AACCTTAAGACACGTTCTATGGCATGAAATGATTCATGAAGAAGTGAAACATTTCCTGAAATACCTTTTGTAGCCTCCTACTCCTAGATGTAGGTGGGCTTTACACCTATGAATAAGATTCTACTTGACGTATCAGATTGAACTTCGAGGACCATTCCAAAACTTTAGTGTCCTGACACCAAGTTTGTCATGACCAAAGCCTAAAGCGTGGTTGTAACATGGTAAATGAGATCTTTGAAGCAACCTCAAACTAACCTCTTAGCATATAACAAGTACTCAAGGTAAGAATAGGAGAATAACATAAGCGAAAGCATTACTCAACGTATCTCATAACATAGGAGATGATCATATCAATAAGGCATAGGAGTTTGAAACTGAATCAAATACATAGGTCCAATAAATGCCTCTAACTCATGATATAGGATGGAGGCACAATCAAGTCTTGGCTCACCCTCAACATAAAGGAATGATACTTTCAAATAAATATGTCTAGCATGAAGGAAAAGATAGAAGGTCGTGTCCCTGAAACATGAGGACTCATCTAATTCACATCATCTTAAAGCCTGGATCTAGCCACGAGGATAGATAATAGGATCACCTACACCTGCATTATGATATAATACAAGCATAGAGTATGCATTAGTATGTTTGAATGTACTAAGTATGCATCCATGCAATGTAAGGAAAACATAATGAACCTATATATCAGTGTTATATAAAACCCATAATGAAAGAATAAATACAAGTACATGAAGGTAAATTTGTTTACATCACTATGAGTTCTTACAAAAAACATCATATTCATGAGCTTACCCAGAGTCCATACATGCTTGTATTGATAAGAGTCATTCCATGCTTCACGGTGTAAGGGAGGGTTGTGCCTATCCTCATCAATACATTGTGTAAAGGGAGGGTTATGACCATCCGCATCATTACACATATAGCTCATAACATGACTTGGTATCTATATATTTAATAGTATAAATGGAAGTTTGTGCTCGTCCTCATCAGTACATATGTAATTCATATATGTAGGTGTAAGGAAAGGTTGTACCTATCCTCATCAATACCCATATAAAGTGTAAAGAGAGGGTTATGCCCATCCTCATCAATACCTTGAGTAAAGGGAAGCTTGCACCTAGTCTCATCAATTCATGAAGTAAAAGGGTGGGTTGTTCCCATGAATTCAATAATACATACAATCCCTTAATCATCATAAAGTCACTTGATTCATAATCCATCCAATTGATCATCAATAGGTCAAGAATCCTTATCAATACATTCTATCAAACACTTGGCGGGTGAGCAATGCTAGTTCAAAATCATGCAATTCAAGAGTGAAGTAATGTGAGAAAACTTAATGTAAGTCAGGCCACCAACACATAGTAAAACTCTAATGTAAGATACCTTGAAATCCATCATCAAATCTAATAATAGATCATTATTTCACAGCCCAAAACATGCATAGTCACAATAGACAAACCATCTCATAGTATAAGTTTGAAATAGGTAGGCATGTGTTTCCGATCAATAGTTCATAAAACCCCAACATAATTTGTAATCATAAGTCATAATAAGTGATACAACTTGAAAACATGCAAATTTCATAAAATGGAAGGTTGGACACCATGGGTGAAAGGAGCTAATGGTTGAACCCAACATAACTCAAATTTGGGGATTTCCTTGATGTATATTTAGAGAGAACTTGAAACTTGAATGAAGTTATTGAGAGTATTAGAGAGGTTTTTGAGAGTTTCTTGAGTGATATATAGTTGAAAAATAAGTATAGGTATTTTTACGCATAGGTGGGCATGGGGCCAAGACCCCAATGCTTTAGGCCAAAACAGAAAAATTAAGAAAGTGCAAACACACCTCCAATGGGTCCACCTCGCGTAGGCATCAATGATGCCTTCTATTTCCAAAATTTTTGCGAAAATAAAATTTCTCTACGGGTCCTCTAAAACCTAGGTTATGCCCGTTTTCTACTTAATTTTCCCCCGATCAAGATATTGAAGTTGGATTTTCGATATCACGCACGTAGATATATGGAAATTACAATTATGGCATTTTCCAATCACATTTTCGGGGCATTTCAATATCTCTCCCTTGGGAACTTTCGTCCCCAAATGTCAAAGAAACGTACATAAGTGAAGTAATAGTGAAGATTTCAGCCCAACATGAGTGCAACAAATGCATGTAAACATCATTTAAAAAAACTTCAACATGAATGTCAAAATCACCATAAACTTGTTACCATGATCATGAATGTATGCAAAATGACATAACGGCTGAAACTTAATACTTAAATCATATAGGGGAACTTAAATTATTACCTCCAGCTTGAGTAGAATAGAAAAGATATGGCCAATGTTTTGGTATGTCTACCTCGGCTTCCCCTGTGGCACATTCAACTTGTTGGATTCTCCAAAGGAACTTGACGGAAGCTACATCCTTGTTTCTCAATCTCTTCACTTGTCTATCAAAAATTTCTATTGGAACCTCCTCATAAATCAAATTATCTTCTACCACACCTACAACATCCTAAGGCACTATCGCACTAGGGTCACCCACACACTTTCTCAACATGGACACATGGAAGACCGAATGAACCATATTCATATCAATGGGCAACTCCAACTCATAGGCCACCTCAGGGTTTGGATAGTTCTCTCAGCTTGGCCATCTGTGTGAGGGTGAAAAGATATGCTAAGCTTTACCATGGTACCAAGACCTCTTTGGAAGGACCTCCAAAAGTGAGAACTGAATTGAGCACCATGATCCGAAATGATGGACAAGGGCACCCCATACAATCTAACTAACTCATGAATGTACAATTTGGGATAATCTTTTGCACCATAAGTAGTTTTAACCGGTAGGAAATGAGCTAACTTTGTCATTCTATCCACCACAACACGAATAGAATAATAAAGCTTCCTAGTCATGGGCAACCTAAAGACAAAATCCATGTTGATTTCCTCCCACTTTCAAGTAGGTATCTCTGTATCTTGGGCTAGGCCACCTGGTCTTTGATGTTCGGCTTTCACTTGTTGGCAGTTGTGATATCTAGATATGAACTTGGCAATGTCTCTCTTCATACCAACCCACTAATACACTTCCCTCAAATCTCTATACATCTTTGTAGAACCGAGGTGAATAGAATAGGAAGAATTATGAGCCTCATCTAAAATCTTCATTCTCAAGTCATTAACACTAGGCACACACAATCTACCTTGGTACCTGAAGGCACCATCACCCCCTTGGGAGAAAACCTCAACTCTACCATCTCTCACCAAGGTCTTCAACTCTAGGAAGGTGGGGTCAAGATCTTTCTTTGCCTCTACCTACTCAATCAATAAAGACTTAGAACCATTAACAACTACTACACCACTATTATCAACTTCTTCCAACCTAACCCCCAATCTAGCCAACCGATGGACCTCTTTAGCCACTTCTTCGCCACTATCATCAATATGAGCTAGACTACGCACAGAAACCCTGCTTAGAGCATCGGCCCTAATATTAGCTTTGCTGGGGTGATAATACACATTTATATCATAATTTTTAAGGAGCTCTAACCACCTTATTTGTCTCAAGTTAAGATCTTTTTGCATGAACACATATTAGAGACTCTTATGACTGGTAAACACATCAACATGAACCCCATACAAGTAATGACGCCAAATTTTCAAAGCAAATACCATAGCTGCCAATTCAAGATCATGGGTGGGATAATTCTTCCCATTCACTTTAAGTTATCTAGAGGCATATGGTATCACCTTACCACTTTGCATCAAAATACACCCCAAGCTATTAATTAAGGCATCACAATATACAACAAACCCATCCAACCATTCTGGTAGAGACAAAATAGGAGCGGAGACAAGCTTATCCTTCAAAGTTTGGAAACTCTTTTCACACTCATCGGTCCACACAAAATTTTCCTTCTTTTGGGTTAACTTAGTCATAGCAGAAGCAATAGAAGAGAAGCCATTTACAAACCTCTGGTAATAACCCGCCAAACCAAGAAACTTCTAATATCTAATGGAGTCAAAGGTCTAGGTCAATTTCTAATCACCTCTGTCTTCTTATGATCCACCTTAATGTAATCCCTCGACACCACATTCCCCAGGAAAGCAACCTCTTCCAACCAAAACTCACATTTTTCATACTTAGCATACAACTTCTCCTCCCTCAAGATTTGTAATACCATCCTCAAGTGATTCACATGCTCCTCCTTACTATGGGAATAAATCAAGATATCATCAATAAAAACCACCACAAGCAAGTCAAGGTACGGTTTAAAAACCCTATTCATAAGACCCATGAATATAGCCGGTGTATTAGGCAACCTAAAGGACATAACCACAAACTCAAAGTGCTCACACCTAGTCCAAAAAGATATCTTGGGAATGTCACACTCCCTCACTTTCACTTGGTGACACCCGATCGGAGATCAATCTAGTGACCTACAATGCCTACCATATAGGGCTTCAAAAGGGGTCATACCAATCCTTGAGTGGTAGCTATTGTTGTAAGCAAATTCAATGAGTGGAAGATGCTCATCCGGTCATCAATCCTTGGCAGAGGGTTCTTGTTCTTGATGGTGACTCTATTATGTTACTAATAATCAATGTAAATTCTAAGAGAGTCATCCTTCTTCTTCACAAATAACACCGGTTTCACCCAAAGATGACTTACTAGGCCTTATAAAACCCTTTTCCAACAAATCTCTCAATTGCTCCTTTAACTCCACTGGGGCCATACGGTAAGGGGAATAGAAATGGGTTGAGTATCGGGAAGGAGGTCTATACCAAAGTCTATTTCCCTTTAGGGAGGGACACCGGGAAGCTCATCGGGAAAGACATGAAGGAACTCATTAACCATCGAAATTTACTCTATATGAAGGACGTTGGACTCAACATCCCTAACCCTCACGAGATGATAGAGACAACCCTTAGAAATCAACTGTTGGGCTTTAAGACAAGAAATGAATCTACCCTTGACCACCATATCATAACGTTTCCACTTAAGGACAGGCTCATTAGGGAATTAGAATTTGGCCCTACGGGTTCTACAATTGAAAGAGGTATAATATGCGTAGAGGTGGCAAATGGGTGGATTTGATTGGATTTGGATGGATTGAGACAAAATGAATTGGATCACAATCCATCCATTTAAAATATGGAAAAATATGGATTTGATCAAATATGGTATGGCTAAGAATGGTTCCAACCCACTTTATTCTCTTGAAGCGAAAAAAGAATAAATCAAAGCTAGATTGTTAATGTTCAACCCAATAACCCCAACCCTACTCCCAAATAATTATTTTTGAAAAAGAATTATTTTTTAAAATATTTTTAATAAAAGTTCAGTTATTCGGTATATCGAAGTTTTGAGACCCCTACATCGAATCGAAGAACTGAACTTTTGAAAAAAGAACGCCTACACTGAACTGAAAAATTGAATTAGTCTAGTTTGACTCATTGTTTTTTTATTTTTTTGGTATTTATACCCCACATAATAAAAAATAAAAAATAAAGTTAAATTTTCTTGTCCCCTCTCCCCCCACTGACACCAAATCAAAAAATCAAATTAGTTTTATTTGGTTCAATTTTTTGATTTTCCAGTATTTATGCCCGGCCCAATAAAAAAATTAAAAAAGTTAATTTTTCCCCCCCTCCTGACACTGAACCAAAAAACTAAATTAGTTTGGTTTGGTTCAATTTTCAATATTTATGCTCCATACCATAAATAAATTAAAAAAAGATAACTTTTTTTGCCCCCACCCAACCCCGACACCAAATAAAAAAATCGAATTAGTTTAGTTTGGTTCAATTTTTTGATTTTTTGATATTTATGCCCGCCCCAATAAAAAAAATTTTTTTGCCCCCACCCTGACACCGAACTGAAAAACCAAATTAGTTTGGTTTAGTTCAATTTTTAAATTTTTTGATATTTATGCCCGCACCTATAAAAAATAAAAAATAAAACTTTTTTTTTGCACCCCCACCCCACCACTTCACACCGAATTGAAAAATTAAATTAGTTTGATTTTGTTCGATTTTTTGATTTTTTGATATTTATGTCTACCCCAATAATTAAACCCCCAAACCATCTTGACACTGAAATTGAAAAATTGAATTAGTTTGGCTTGGTTCGGTTCGAGTTTTCAATTTTTCCGTACTTATGCCCACCCCAATAAAAAATTTAAAAATTGTTAATTCTTCCCCCCATCTCCCAGTCCAAATTTTTTAAGAAATAATAAAACATAAAAAAATCATGTACACAAAAATATTTTTTTGAGCAATTAAGAATTTTTTTATTATGAGTTGGGGATCTATGGGTCTATATGGGTACCCATATTTTATCCATTTTGGCCATATTTGTATGAACTCTTAAAATAGATCAACCCAGATTTACCCATTTAGAAAAAATGAGTGATGCATTAAAATAAATATGGGTAAAATAGATTCCTTTTGCCTTATGTGGATTGAAATTGTCACCCCTAAATATGCACGCAACCAATCCATCCCCAGAATGACATCAAAATCACCATATCTAACTCAATAAAATTACAAGGCAAGATTTTATGCAATATGAATACGGGATAATTTCTATACTCTTCTAGCAACAATAGACTCACCAATGGGGGTAGACACTTCATATGGTTCACACAATAATTTAGGACTAACATGAAGCTTTTTGGCAACAAAAGGAGTAATAAAAGAAAGAGCACCCGGGTCTATCAAAGCATACATATCAAAATAAAAAATCTTTAATATACCGGTGATGACATTAGGTACCTCATCTACCCCTTGACTCCTTGGAAGAGCATAGAACCTATTTTGCCTTGGAGGACCCCCTTACTGGCCTCTTCTTCCCTTTCGACATGCATTTGCACCTTGGCCTTGTGGACGACCATATCTAACCTTGTTTTGATTACGAGGATAATCAATCACCTTATGACCCACTTCATCACATCCAAAGCAAGCATTAGAATTCTTCAAACATGGACCACTATGATTTCTTTCACACCTTGGGCACCTAGGATTTGGCACCCCACCACCTCCACCTTGTAATCTTTGATTAACATTAGCAAACCTCTTATTAGGAGCATTGGAAGACCCTTGGCCTTGGAACTTGTGGCCTTGAGGAAACCGACTACCCTTGGGATTTTGGAATGCACCTTCAAGACGGGCCCTTTTGGTCTATGTTCGGTATATGTCATGAGGCGGGACAAATACATATCACCTATGAGCATAGCGGTACGATACTCCTCATTCACCAAGTCGGACACACCCAACACAAATTTTTTCATCCTAGACCTCGGTTCGGCAATCAATTGTAGGGCATACTTGGAGAGTTGGTTGAACTTGAAGGCATACACCCTCACACTCATAGACCCTTGCTTTAGATTCATAAATTCCATCATTTTTGCCTCCCTTAGATCCATAGGAAAGAACCGGTTGAGAAAAGCCACTTTGAACTCTTCCTGAAGGATAGCATCACCATTCGCCTTCTCCATATTCCATTGAGTGAAACATATTTGAGACATCCCTTTGAGTTGGTAGGCCGCTGACTCCGTCTTTTCCTCCAAGTTAACCCCCATAATGGACAAGACCTTATACACCTCATCAATAAATACTTGTGGATCCTCATCCACCTTGGACCCATGGAACTCCGGTGGGTTCATTCTAGTAAAATCCCTCACCCTTGAAGTTGAAGTAAGAGAATGAAGGGCTTTGGCCCCTTGGTTGATTTGATTAGTCATGGCATGGGCCAACAAGGTAATAGCATCCCGAAATTCTTCATGGGTCACTCCTCCATCTAGAGGAGCTTGAGGAGCGGGAGGGGCCGATTGCTCCTCGAGAGTACGGGTTCTTCTTCCTCTTGGAATAGGCATGATCTAGAAGGGAAATAATTCCTAAAATGCCTCATAGTCTCTTAGTCATAGTTATGGTGAACTTCACAACCATGAACAAGACTCTAATTGACGCGGTGTGTTAGATTTCGAGGATCATTAACAACTTAGTGCTCTAATACCAAGTTTGTCATGACCTAAGTCTAGGGCCTAGATGTGACACTGCGAATAGGGAACCCCAAGGAAACCCAAACAAGCCTCTTAGCATATCAATCACACATCCTTAGTCATGGAAGCAAAAAATCAGTAACAAGATATCATGCCCCAAATCCCGTTAAGGCGGACTGACACCCGTTGCCAATAAGGATCGAGAGAACCAACCTGTATCTATGCAATTTCTATACATATTATAAGGGATTTCTACATTCAACATGCCTTTTAGAAAGTAAATAGTAATGACAAGCCTAGAATGAAATGCATATGACTAGGCTGTTTGGGCCTCACTATCTAAAGTACAAAACATAACCACACTTTAATTTACATAGTCCACAAAGCCTTAAGATAAAGAATAATATTTGATAAGGGTTGGGACAGGCCCTGCCTCGGCCAACTACACAATATGCATATAAGCTCTAGACACACAAAGCTTCAAAGCAACCTGGAGCTCGAACAGCAATTGGATATCCTGTACTCCTACTGAGGAGATCTACTAGCACCTATACCTGTAGCATGAAATGTAGGTCCCCTATAAGGGACGTTAGTACGAGATAATGTACTAAGTATATAAGGCAGGAAATACCGTATATGAAGTAACAACTCAAATGAAAATATGCACTGGTTTTGGATAAGAGACCACTTTTACTTATACTATGGGATCATGTACTTTATGTTCATTTTATCACTTTACCTTTACTGTAAAATTTATGCACAGCATGTACTATATATGACCAACTAATCAGTGGTAAACAGTATCAGGATCATCGTGTAAAATCTGTGGACAGGATTTACTATAAATGACCAATTGATCAGTGGTAAATTGTATCAGGATCATCCCTGGCTAGGTTCTTCCTTAGCCCCTCGGGCTACCCCCCGTGATAGGATCGTCCCTGGCTAGGAGTCGAATGAACTCATGTATCTTGATATCCAAGTATGTATGCATATTTGGAGCTGACTATGCATGGGGGCATATGAACAGCTGAAAGAGTTGAGACACAATTGGTAGTTAAGTCGGAGTTGGTAAGTGCATTTATGACCAAGGAGGGATTTATGTTTCATGCCAAATAATACGAAATCAAGTAGCCTTACATACCTCGTTGTACGGCCTCGCTATTACCTCGAGACAACCTTTCCTCTTACCAAATATTTATCTACAACATAATAGGTGATAAAACTAGCATTAACAGCTAATAGATACATTATGGCAGCCCAATCTCATAAAATTAGAACACACAGGCAGCAAGTGTATAATCATAAACCCGAGTGTGTTCTTTCAACCTTTTCGCCCCTAAACATATTTTCTAATGCACATTCTCATATACATATCATGGGCAGTCCATTTTTGTGCCATAACAGTTTTACAACAGCTCACCAAGCACAGCACACAACCATTCTATGCAACACACAAATAGGCAGCATAACTTTACATCCCTTTGCTATATCTCAACGCCAATAATTCCAAACCTGTTCCAACTTTAACCAAAATTTTTCTAGGTATTATTGCACATAAAACCAGTCTTACAATAGTCCATAAATACTCCCAAATTAGGTGAAGGTCATGACACAACAATTCCCAATTTTCAGCTCACAAGTTTCTTTTAAGAGTACAACTAAGATATCCTACAATAAGCCATATTTGTAATACAGCCAACCAATAAGAGAAAAGCCTCTTAATTAACAAGAAAAGTGTCAACAACCTTTAGGATACAAGCTATCCAAATTTCCAGCACAAGCATAACTAACACATAGATCTTATTTTCATAGAACAAGTATAACAAATACATGGATAATTCGACTTACCTTAGCCTTCAAGATCCAAGTTTCCTTCAAGAACTCTAGAGAGTTATATTGGATTCCTTGTGAAATTAAGTAGAGAGAAAATAAGATGTTTTGGGAAAGCTGAAATTTTCCAAAGTGAAAATGACTTAGGGGCTGCTTTCACTCTCTTGTTTAAGGCATATTTGGACAACTTATTGTAGATATTTTGACCATATATTAACACATGGTATATGTTGCAGCTTAGGCCTCACACTTGGGCCTAAACGAGTCTCAAAGTGGATGGGTCTTGGCATAGATTGGGCCGGGACCAAGACACTTTCTAGGCTCATCCTCATATTATAAAATGTTCAACATAAAGAGATAACAAAAGCAAGAGTAGTATAGCTAGTATTCCCAAACTTGAGGACTCACCAAAGCTTATCTTCAAGATGCTAAAAATAGCCACATGGAGGATGA
>DF362425.1:45986-65737 GCA_000787875.1 Solanum virginianum | reverse complement strand
GGTGATTGGTCATGTCACCCCCCAACAAGGTATGGTCAACTTGCAACACTATAGATACTCTCTTGAATTCAAAACATACATACAATCCTTTAATCATCATTAAGTCTCTTCCTTCATAATTCATGGAATAGATCATCAATAGCTCAAGAATCCTTGTCAAGACATTTTATCAAACAATTGGTGGGTGTGTAATCCTAGTTAAAAATAATGTTATTTAAGAGTGAAGTAATGTGAGAAAACTTAATTTAAATCAACCTACCAACACATAGTAAAACACTGTAAGATACCTTAAAATCCATTATTAAATCTCATAATATATCATTATTTCATAGCCCAAAACTTGCATAGTCAGAATAGACAAACCATCTCATAGTATAAGATTGAAATATGTAGACATATGTTTCCGATCAACAGTTTATAAAACCCCAACATAATTTGTAATTATAATTCATAATAAGTAATACAATTTGAAAAAATACAAATTTCATAAAATGGAAGGTTGGACACCATGGGTGAAAGGACCCAATGGTTGAAACCCATATAACTTAAATTTTGATGTTGATTTGGAGAGAACTTGAAGCTTGAATGAAGTTGGTGAGATCCAAAATTAAGCTTGGGACAATTGAATTTGTTGGAAATATTTGTTTAAGTGTTAGAGAGGATTTTGAGAGTGGCTTGAGTGATATAGAGTTGAAAAATGGCTAAGTATAGGTGTGTTTACGCATAGGTGGGCATGGGGCTAACCTCCCAATGCCTTAGGCCGAAACAAAAAAAATAAGGAAGTGCAAACACACCTCCATGACGTGGGGTGCAAACACAGCTTCGTGACATCTACGTCGCGGAGGCATCGCAAATGCCTTCTATTTCCAAAATTTTTGTGAAAATGAAATTTCTCTATGGGTCCTCCAAAATCGTGGTTATGACCATTTCCCACTCAAATTTGCCCCTTGATCAAGAATATGAAGTCAAATTTTTGATATCACATTTGAATTTTGAGATATATGGAAATTACAATTATGGGTATTTCTGAACCACATTTTCTGGGCATTTTTGGGGCGTTTCATTCGTATTGCAATTCAAGTGACATATTTTTGGATTTTTATTCTTGAATTCTTCATTGTAAGTATATAATTATGCAAACATCAATTATCATTGATTGTAATACAATAAATATGAGTATCTAAATGCACAATTAGAATTATGAAAATCATGAATAATTAACAAAGTAAAACTGAAAAATTGGTAATTCTCAGAAAGTGTGCATGTATATATTGTTCATCTCTTTATTTTGATTACTTTTCAAGAGAGGCCTATGTTAGAAATCACCTTATTCTTACTTGATAGATCAAGGGGGTAATGATTTGGAAAGGGATAAATAATAGGGATTTGACATGATTACACTCATCTAATTAGCTTGAACGGACCAAGGGATGGTTAAATCTGGGACCATGATAAGGGTTAGTAATGCATACACTACATAGCCCAAGTTGCATGATGAAATTCATTTATTTGTCGGCCCAAGGAATTAGGTTAACATAACTTACTAGTTCTACATGCTACATATTGGTTATACTGCATTATGAATTCATGGGGAATACAAGACGTTAGTTGCATTCTTTCACTAGTTTTGTAATACTTGCATACAATTTGACACTAATATAGATTTTATTTAGTACTTTATTCAACTTTAAACCCCTCCTCTTTAGAAATAAGATGATTAATAACTCAAATTCACCTTGACTACTCAAAGTCTAAACTTTATTTCTCGTGGGAACGACCACAACCATAGTTAGGTTCTATATTTGACAATGACTACTTATGCTTCGATATGGAGGTGTAATTTATGCGTGATCATCTTAACCTTGCCTTTCTTGAATCGAATGCCTTGGTGAAGGAAATATAGAGGTCTTCTTATAACGGGGAGATAGGGTATTTTGTTACCAAGGGAGTTTATATGTGTTGGATATTGATGGATTGAGAAGTATGATATTACAAGAAGCTCACAATTCATCCTATCATATTCATCCCAATTCAACTAAAATGTATAGGGACTTGAGAGAAGTATGTTGGTGGAACAGAATCAATAAGAATATAGCAAAGTATGTGTCCAAATGCTCCAAATGTCAACAAGTCAAGCTTGAACATCAAAGGTTAGGTGGCCTAGTTAAGGATATTAAAATCTCCACTTGGAAGTTGTAAGGACATAGACTTTGTATGACCTTAATGGAGCTTGGAAATTTGGTTCTAGAAAGTTTTGGATCAAGGTGACGCTTCATAGAAACCTTTATGATTCATGTAAAGATATATAGATTGTTGGAGGCTCCTTTAAGTGGCCTTTAGCCTTATATAAGGTGTATGGACTTTAATATGGAGTTTGAGATTAAGGCATACCATACATGGACCCCACACCATATGTGTGAGGCTTCACGGTCCATGTAGTGGACCGTATGGGTAGCCTTGGCCTTGAAAATCCACATTTTGTCCAACATATTTCACACATGGACCCTCTCATAGATCATACAGTCCTTCATGATCTGTGAGGCCTCTTGTATAGGCATCAGAGTGAAAATTTTCTAAGTATTGGATCACTATTTCGGGACTTTGTTATTGAAAATTTTTTCTAGGTGAAGCTTTATGAAAGACTGTAGGAGCCTACATTGAATTTCTTTAAGCATGGAATTACCATCTCAAACCTTTGTCAAGATGAATTTTTCTAAGTGTTGGATCGTGGAGCAAGTATACGGTTTGTATACCCTTGCACAGACCATATACCTTCCCCTGAGACAGTTGGTAACATTTTTCTACTCGAATCATTAATGGCATCTTTGTAATTATTGTTTCTCGTAAGGGTATCTTGTGACTTTCTATGCTACTTAAAGACATTCAAATGACCTATACTCTATTTCCCTCATGACCTATACTCTATTTCCCTCATTCAAATTTATTCTTGCACTTAGAATTATATTGAACTTCCTCAAGAACTCTTGTGAAGACTATGCTTGGGAATCGAGAGAAGACCCTTTTCTTCATCAAATTCCTTCTTGAATCTTCTCCATTAGCTTAGTATGTGGGATTGATTCTAGGTCCCTTTCGACCATGAAGATCCAAACTCTTTTACCCTTGAGTAATGGAATTTAATCTTACTTTAATTTTGGATTTTTAAAATTATTGTGTATTAAATTCAATGGTGCTATGGGCTATGCTTTATTGTGGATTCTAAGTTTATTTAGTCTCTAGTATGTTGAATTACATGATTATTATGAAGATTTGAATATGCATTGTGCCTTTATAGTTTGATTTAAGCATGGGTAATCTAAATTGTGATTTGAATGTGGATTTTATTTATGGATTTACTTGGATTTTATATTTTATTATTGATTTTAGATTGAATCGATATTGCCCATGCTAATCTCACCTCATCCATGTCATATGCATTCATGAGCACTGGAGTTTATGAAGTTTATGAAGTGGGTTAAGCCCAATTATGTTTATGTATATGATTTTAATAAAAGTATAGTTAAGAGAAGAAGGTGATCACATAAATATCTGTTGTTATTGGCTCTTGGAGCATATTGGGTGTTTACACCATATCTTAATTGCGAATGAGCTATTCATATGCATGAAAAGTATGGATTAAAATGTGATTTGACTTTTGAGCCCAAGTGTAAATGATTATAAAGAATATTTGGCTTTTGAGCCCAAGTGTGCATTGAAATGATTTGAAATGCCTTGTCCCTATTTTGAAAGAATGTATACATACAAGCATTCTTGTGGGATGATGAGTTAGCACCAAATGGATTGGGTGCGTTAGGGCTATCCCCAAGTGCCCTCTCCCTTTCACTGAACTGTGTGCTTGCATAGGTATGTGGTAGCCATTTCCAAAATGATTGAATCATAAGGAATGGTTACATATTGATATGATATGATATTAAATAAAATAGAAATCCTTCTGAAATGACCGGATCATAAGAAAGGTGGCTATCACACTGAAATGACTGGGTCATAAGGTGTGGTGTAGATTAGCTTTGGCAAGTAATCTTCTCTCACCTGATAGGAGGTCTACATTAGAATATTCATGTAATAGCTAACATGAGTTTGAGATGTCGGTTATGGTCCCATCCCCACTGTATATGAGCATTATTACATTTCATGTATCATTGATTTCATGGCATATTGTTATATTACATCTCTTGTTATATACATCTCTTCTATATTATATGCCCCTGCCAGTTAACATTAAATGCAGGTTTGGTAAGTCAAATTCATTGCATGCCTCCATACTTAGTACATTCAAATGTACTAACGCATATTTTTGCTTACATGATTTAACCAAGTAGAGGCTGAGGAAGGCTCGATTGGATCTTGAGATAGTTGTTGTGGTAAGTCCTATCTTCTAAGGAAAAACCACCATTACTCTACCTATGATGTTTAATTTATATATTTACCTTGAGGGTGGGTCCAGGACATGTCTTGGCCCCTGTCCTATCTTATGACTAGAGGCATTGTTGGACATCTTTTAGACTCCTTTACGTTTATATGCTAAGTGTTGTATTCAGATAATTTGATTATGGATATGGCTATCTATTGGGTATTGTTATATGGATATGAATATTATGATATGGTTTATATTATGATGTGAAAGATCCTAAGTCCCGAATTTCCCCATAGAGTGAGTCATACTTTCCCACTCCTTAGTATTCATATGCTATGTGTTATGTGCGTCCATGCCAATCCCTTTCCCTATGACATCCCCATAGTATGTGTCCTACTAGGTCCGAGTCATGAGAAAAATGGGAAGAGATCAACATGGAATTTATAGTTGGTTACCTCAGAGTAAGAGACAAATTGACTCCATATGGGTGATAGTGATAGAATGATGAGTCATCTCATTTCCTACCGATCAAGACAACTTTTAGTAACTGTGCCAAATTGTATATCCGAGAGTTGATGAGATTGAATGGGGTTTTATTATCTATCATATCGGATTATGGAGCTCAATTTGCCTCTCAGTTTTGGAAGTCATTTCAAAAGGGCCTTCATACTAAGGTGAAGTAGAGTACCACCTTCCACACTCAAATCAATGGACAATCCGAAAGAATAATTCAAACATTAGAGGATATGTTGAGGGGTTGTGTATTGGAAATCAAAGCGAGTTTGGAAGATCATCTACTTTTCATTGAGTTTTCCTTCAACAATAGCTTCTATTTAAGTATTGAGATGGTTGTCATGATGCAAGCCTAGGGCCTAGATATGACACAACGAATGGGAAACCCAAAGGGAACCCGAACAAGCCTTCTTAAGTACGCATAGCACATCCATGGTTTGCAGCAGAATAAATAAACAATAAACAAGCAGTAAATAATTCTAGGGGAAGCGAGACTTTGGACTTACACTAAGGGGATGTCATCCGGAAGAGGATTAACATAAATCACATAGAAATAAAGTTTAAGGGATAGGTAAGTAGGACTCACACTATGGGACAATAGGTACTTAGGACTTCCATCACCTCTTCAACAACAACAATAACACATAGAAGGGAGCATGGGACTAAGGGACATTCTTCCATAATTACATAAACAAAAGGAGTCAAGCCCATACGTATATAGCATAACCATATCCAACAATATGTCTAATCATAAATAGAACAGGGGTTTAGACATCTCTTGGGCTCACCCTAAAAAGTTAGTATCCAAAAACAGATAAGTCTAAATAAAAGCATGAAAGTAAATGGATATTCTCCCTAGAAGTGGAGGACTGACCAATAGTAAATCTTCACTTGAACCAGCTAGCCACATGGAGGAGGAGGATAGACAAGAGCTCTGGTCCCTACATGGTTAGATCATGTAGGCAAAAAGTATGCATTAGTACTTGGAATGCATTAAGTATGCGGGGTGCAACGTAACAAAAAACATAAGCCATGAGTAAATAATATGCATAATCATAAATTATCGGAGATAAGCTTAATATGCCATATATGCAATACCATAATCAAAGTATGAATGAAGAATCATCAGGTCACATAACATATCGTACATATATTTGGGAAGGGACCATAATCGACGTATATGACCAAGCGAGCTACTAGTTGGAATCCCAATTTTCACTCCGCACCGGAGGAGTGGTCTACTTTGCCAAGGTAAACGAAGAACTTACCTTACTAGAACCTCCCTATTTTGGATAAATGCTCCATAAACACCTTACGAAGAACTCCACCCTTTTTGGTTAATCTTACTCTAACAACCTTACCAGAACACCACCTTTTCAACATTTAATTAACATGTGTCATACTGAAACTCCACCCTATTAGGCCAATCATATAATCCTTGCTATATGGATCCATGAGCTAATTCATAAACCTATGGTGGCAACATGGGTATAGGATAATAGTTATCTACTAAAGACCTCGCGGTGCTAGGTCATAATCCCAAGGAATATTTGAATCATACTTATAGCCATAATATGCATGGCACTATATTATCATCATATTTCATAGAGTAGATCATCAAAACCAAAGCTTCACATATCAAAGATAGGGCTTCACAACTTTCATAATACTTTCATTGTTTCATAACATGCATGGTAGCCCTTCAATTCATATTATTCATACTTCATATATCATGCCATAAGATCCTCAACATCATAGAAGATTGACATAAATTTTATTTCAAAACTATGATGGGTACATAAACATAACTTAAAACCATGCAAATCTTGAGTAAATGCCATAAGAGGTAAAAAAAATAGAATCACTTATTAATTATTCAAAGAATCCACCAAAACATAGTAAAGACTTGGTTGGGGCATCATCAAACCCTCATATAAATCATAGATTTCCCATGATATTTCACTTCATAATGATTCACAAGGATAAAACAACATAAAATACTTCATATTATCATCATCATGTATTACCATACCTTGAGAAAGCATAAAGGGAAAGAAAAATAGTTGAGCTTGTGGAGGAAAGGTCTACACAATCAAAACCCACATACATTGGTGATAGAAGATGGAAAAACCTTGGAAAATGGTGAGAAACTCAAAACCCTAGCTTGCACCTTTTCTATGAAGACCTTGAAGTGCTTGAGAGTATTTTAGGACCTAGGGTATTTTGTGAATGAGTGGAATGAGAGTAAGGACGATGTATAAGGCTGAAAGTGAGGATTTGAGGGCCTAAACAATGTAGTATAAGCATTAGACAATAGAAAAGGTCAAATGTTCCCCATTTAAAATTTTGTCGGATAGGACCACAAGACCTCATTTATGGGTCATAGGTAAGGGACTCATCTGATGACATTTCAGACTTTCAGAAACCTTTCTTGGATTCACATTCTATGACCAGACATACAACTCATAAGCCACTCTATGGGCCTTCTGATAAGTCATATACCTAACTTTAGAAATCATTATTTTCACCAAGTCTAAGCTTGAACCCACAAGCACCACTTATGGCCAGTGGAACAACTTATGACCTATAAGATCCCTCCCTCATAGCAACTTACACTTGGAAAATTTCTAGAACTCATTTATTACACTTTTCATACTTCTCACATGAAGGGCCTTACAATATCTCCCCCTTAGGAACATTTATCCTCGAATATTGCTAAGGCAATGTCTAAGGAATGGAATACATGCATCATATGTCAAGTGAAATATATGCACCATGAAAATCATTAAATCATGCTTCAAATATTATTTACAAAGAAACCTCAAAATCACATAACTATATAGATGACATGAAGAATTATATGCAAGTAAAGGAAGTTCTTAATTAGAATAAGTCATAGTACCTCAGGCTTGATTAGATTGGAAGAGATTGGGGTATGAATTTTTCATATCCCCTTCGGCTTCCCAAGTTGTACTTTGGACTTATTGGTTCCTCCAAAGGACCTTGATGGAGGGTATGTCCTTGTTCCTCAACTGCTTGACTTGCCTATCTAATATTTCTACTGGGACTTTCTCATAAGTCAAGTTCTCATTAACATTCACCACCTCTAAGTGCATGATGGAATTAGGGTTACCTAATATATTTTCTCAACATAGAAACATGGAAAATTAGATGAACCATACTCATTTTCATCGCCAACTCTAATCATATGCTACTTTACCAACATGTCTCAAAATCTTAAAAATCCCTAAATACCTAGGGCTTAATTTTTCTTTCTTTCCAAATCAAACCACTCCCTTCATTGGTGAAACCATCAAGTACACCCAAACATCAACTTCAAATTCAAGGTCTCTCCTTCTTGTGCTAGCATAGGACTTTTGCTGGCTTTGAGTTGCTTTTAGTCTCTCTCTTATCATTCTCACCTTCTCTAAAGCTTCCATAACAAAATCTGGACCCAACTAAACCATTTCTCCCACTTCAAACCAATCGACTGGGGATCTACAATGCCTTCCATATAGAGCCTCAAAGGGAGTCATTCCAATGCTAGAGTGTAGCTATTTTTATAAGCGAACTCTATAAGTGGAAGATGCTCATCCCAAATAGCCTTAAACTCCAAGATACAAGACCTTAGCATCTTCTCAAGAGTTTGAAGACCATCCATTTGAGAGTGGAAAGTCATGCTAAGCTTAACCTTAGTACCAAGACCTTTTTTGAAGGCCCTCCAAAAGTGCGATGTGAATTGAGCACTACGATCCAAAATAATAGCCAATGGAAGCCCGTATAACCTCATCACCTCATGAACATACAACTTAACATAATCTTCAGCATAATAAGTCATCTTAATCGATAGGAAGTGAGCCGGTTTATCATTCTATCAATAATAACCTAAATGGAATCAAAATGCCTCCTAGTCTTAGGCAAGTCAATCACAAAGTCCATGTTGATCTCTTCCCACTTCCAAGTAGGAATCTCGATGTCTTGTGTAGTCTACCTGGCCATTGATGTTTGCCTTGACTTGTTGATAATTATGGCAACTAGCCCCAAATTTAGCAATATCCCTATTCATACCACCTTACCAATCACTTTCCTCAAATCTTTATACATTTTGGTGGAACCAGGGTGAATAGAATAAGAGGAATTATGTGCCTATTTTAAGATCAAATCTCTCAACTCATCAACATCAGGCATAGACAACCTATCTTGGTACCTAAGAATACTATCTCCCCCTTGGGAGAAAACCTCTACCTTAGTATCCTTCACCAGTGACTTTAATTCCACCAAAGCGGGGTCACGATCTTATCTAGATTTGACTCCTTCAATCAAGGAAAACTTAAAACCATCTATCACCACCACGCTACCATTTTTAACTTCGTTCAATCTAACCTCAACCTAGCCAACTGATGGACTGCTCTTGCCAATTCTTTCTTGTTATCCCCAACAAGAGCCACACTCTCTATAGATACCCTACTTAGGGCATCGGCCACAATGTTAGCTTTGCCCGGGTGGTAATGCACACTCATGTTATAGTCTTTGAAGAACTCCAACTATCTCCTTTGCCTCAAATTGAGATCTCTTTGAGTGAACACATACTGAAGAATTTTATGGACAGTAAACACATCTACATGAACCCCATACAAATAGTGACACCATATCTTTAAGACAAATACCACAACCACAAATTCAATATCACAGGTGGGGTAAATGCGCACATGCACCTTTAATTGCCTAGAAGCATAGGTAATGACTTTGCCATTTTGCATCAATACACACCCTAAGCCAACTCTTAAAGCATCATAATACACTATAAACCCTTCTAACCCTTCCGGTAGAGTCAAAATAGGAGCAGATGTAAGCTTATCTTTCAAAGTTTAGAAACTTCTTTTACATTCATCAATCCAAACAAATTTATCTTTCTTTTATGTTAACTTTGTCAAAGGAGAAACAATTGAGGTGAAACCATTCACGAAACTCTGGTAGTGACCTACCAAGCCCAAGAAACTCCTAATATCCATTGGAGTCAAGGGTCTAGGCCAATTTCTCATCACCTCCATCTTCTTCGGATCCACTTTAATGCCTTCACTTGACACCACTTTCCCTAAGAATGCCACCTCCTTCAATCGAAATTCACATTTGTCAAGTTTGGCAAATTGCCTTTCTTTCCTCAATGATTGTAGCACTACCCTTAGATACGTGGCATGCTCTTCTTTACTCTGGGAATAAATCAAAATATCATCAATGAACGCCACCACAAACATGTCAAGGTATGGTTTAAAGACCCTATTTATGAGATCCATAAATATTGTCGAAGCATTGGTTAGGCAGAACCACATCACCACAAATTCAAAATACCTATTTCTTGTTCGAAAGGCCATTTTGGGAATATAACACTCCCTTACTCTAAATTGATATAGCCAGACCAAAGGTTAATTTTTGAGAAGTGACTAGCCCCTTGTAGTTGATCAAATAGGTCATCCATCCTTGACAAAGGATACTTGTTCTTCACTGTCACCTTATTGAGTTGCCGGTAGTTGATGCACATTCTAAGTGAGCCATCCTTCTTCCTTACAAATAATATCGATGCACCCCAAGGTGACTTACTAGGGCCTTATAAATCCCTTCTCTAATAAGTCTTTCAATTGGTCTGTTAACTCTTTCAACTCTCGGTAGGGAGGAATGGGAATGGGTTGAGTGTAAGGAAGGAGGTCTATACCAAAGTCTATTTCCCTTTTATAAGGAATACTGAGAAGTTCATCAGGAAAGACATCAAGGAACTTATTGACCATCAAAACTGACTCTATAAAGGGGGCTTTAGACTCGACATCCCTACCCACACAAGGTGATAAATGCAACCTTTAGAAATCAACCTTTGAGCCTTAGATAAGATGTAAACCAATGCTTGACCACTGAATCATGACCTTCCTACTCAAGGATGGGTTTATTGAGGAATTGGAATCTAACCTTATGAGTTGTACAATCAATAGTGGCATGATATGAATGTAACTAATACATCTTAAGAATAATGTCAAAATTTGTCATATCTAGTTCAACAAAATCACAAGGTAGGACTTTATGCAATATAGACATGGGACAACCTTTATAGATTTTCCTAGCAAGAATAGACTCACTGATGGGGGTAGACACTTCAAAAGGTTCACATAATAATTCAGGACACACATGAAGCCTATTAGCAATAAATGGAGTAATGAAAGAAAGAGTGGCACCTAGATCCAATAAAGTGTATGCATCACAATCATCAACCTTTAACATATCAATAACAACATCAGATGCCTCATCAACTCCTTATCTCTCTTAAAGAGCATAAAACCAGTTATGACATGAAGCACCTCCTTATTGGGCATCTCCTGCCCTTTGGTCACCATGAGCACCTTGTCCTTGGGGATGTTTATAATTACCCTTGTTTAGATACTCCACAATCTTGTAGATCATCTTGCCATATCTACATCAAGTACCTATATCTTTATATCATCTACCACTATGATTTTTGCCACACCTAGTAGTTAACCATTGCAACCTTGAGCTTTAGGGTAGGGAGCCTATCATTAGCAAACCTTTGGCCTTGGGCTTTGGAGGCCCCTTGGCCTTGGAACTTATGGCCTAGTTGGAAGCGACCACCTTTGGTGCCTTGGAATCTATCATCAAGACAAACCCACTATGACTCCCCTATTCTTCTTTTCCTAACTCCCTCAAGTTGTTCGACATATGTTATGAGTTGGGATATATCCATGTCCCTAATGAGCATGGCAGTATGGTACTCCTCATTTATCAAGTCATACACACCAAAATAAACTTGTGCATCCTTGCCCTAGAATCGGTAAACCAAGTGAGGAGCATACTTTGAAAGATCATTGAATTTAAGGGAACATTCATGAACACTCATTGAACCTTGCTTGAGGTTCATGAACTCCGTCATCTTTGGTTCCCTTAGCTCAATTAGAAAGAAGCGATCAAGGAAAGCAACCATGAATTTCTCCCAAGAAATAGGCTCATCATCCGCCCTCTCCATCTTCCATTGGCTTGTACCATATTTGAGCAGGGCCCTTGAGTTGGTAAGCCGCTAACTTTGCTTGTTCTTCCGAACTTACTCACATGATAGCCAAGACTTTATACACCTCATTGATGAACCTTTGGGAATTTTTTCTACCTTGGAGACATAGAACTCCGAAGGATTCATCTTTCTGAAATCCCTTACTCTTAAAGCCGAGGTAGGAGCATAAGAAGCTTAAACTCCTTGATTAGCCACGGCCCTTGCCAATAGGATGAGCATATTTTGGTATTCAGTATGGGTGACTCCTTCCTCTTTTCCATAGGGAGCTTGTAGGGTCAGAGAGGCTAGTTCACCCCCCCAGTGTGGGAGCTTATTATGCCATTCGTCTCGATGACATAATCTAAAAGAGCAAAATATCACCCATTAGAGATAGGAAACATTATTTTAAACATAGATTATGAAGAAGTGAACCATTTACTAAAATGCCTCATAGTCTCTCATTCATAGTTGTGGTGCGCTTCACAACCATGAACAAGATTCTACTCGATGTGGTGCGTTGGATTTTCCAAGGACCATTTATAAACCTAGTTCTCTGATACAAAGCTTATCACAACACAAGCCTAGTGCTTAGATATGATACGGTGAATGGGGAACTCGAAGGGAATCCAAACAAGCATTCTTAAGAATACATACCACATCTTCTGTTTACGAAAGCATAAATAAATAATAAAATTGTAGCAAAATAATTCTAGGGGAAACGGGACTTTGGGCTCACATTATGGGGATTTCATTAGGAAGAGGATTAGCATAAATCACATAACAGATAAAGTCTAAGGGATGGGAAAGTTGGATGCACACCATGGGGAAATAGGGACTTCAGACTTCCATCACCTCTTCAACAACAATAATACACATAGGAAGAAGCACAGGACTAAGGGACATTCTTCCATAATTACATAAACAAAAAGATTCAAGCCCATATGCACATAGCATAACCATATCCAACAACACCTCTAATCATAAATAGATCAGGGGCCAAGATATCTCCTGAGCTCACCCTAAAAAAATAGTATCCAAAAATAGATAAGTCTAAATAAAAGCATAAAAGTAAATGGATATTGTCTCTACAAGTGAAGGACTCACCAATAGCAAATCTTCACTTGAACCAGCTAGCCATATGTAGGAGGAGGATGGACAAGCGCTCCGATCTCTACATGGTTAGATCATATAGGCAAAAAGTATATGTTAGTACTTGGAATGCACTTTGTATGTGAGGTATAATGCAACAAAGAACATAAGCCATGACTAAACAATATGCATAATCGTAAATCATCGTATATAACCTCAATATGCCATATATATAATACCATAATCAAAGTATGCATGAGGAATCATCAGGCCACAAAACACATCATATATATATATATGGGAAAGGGACCATAACCAACATATAAGACCAAGCGAGCTACTACCTGGAATCCCGATGTTCACTCTGCACCAGAGAAGGAGTGGTCCACTTCGCTAAGGTAAATCGAGCACTTACCTTATGGGGACCTCCCTATTTTGGATAAATGCTCCATAAGCACATTACGGGAACTCCACCCTTTTCAGTTAATCTTACTTGAACAACTTTTCATGAACACCACCCTTTTTGGCATTCAATTAACATGTGTTATACCGAAACTCCGCCCTTTTTGGCCAATCATATAATCCTCTCTATATGGATCCATTAGCTAATTCACACACCTGTGGTGGCAACATAGTTGTTAGACAATTGTTTTCTAGTCCTCTCAGTGCTAGGTCATAATCCCAATGAATATTTGAATAATACTTATAGCCATAATATGAAAGGCATTATATCATTATCATATTTCATAGAGTTGCCCATTAAAATCAAAGCTTCACATATAAAAAATAGGGCTTCACAACTTTCATAATACTTTCATTGTTTCATAACTTGTACTATAGCCCTTCAATTCATATCAGTGATAGTTCATATATCATTTCTTAAGGCCCTCAACATCATAGAAGCTTGGCATAAATCTTATTTCAAAACTATGGTGGGTACATAGACATGACTTCAAACCATGTGAATCATGATTAAATGCCATGAGATTTGCAAAATAGAATCACATATTCATTTGTCAAAGAACCTATCAGAACATAGTAAATACTTGGTTAGGGAATCATCAAAACCTCATATAAATCATAGATTTCACATGATATTTTGCTTCATAATGATGCATGTGGATAAACCAACAAAAAATACTTCATATTATCTCCATGTAAAAGGGTTCATAGAATCATCAATTATTACCATAACTTAAGAAAGAAAAAAGAGAAAGAAAAATAGTTGAGCTTATGGAGGAAAGGTCTCCACAATCAAAACCCACATACCAAAATGATAAGAGATGGAAATATCTTGGAAAATAGTGAGAAACTCAGAACCCTAGCTGTATAAGGCTTCAAAAGTGAGGATTTGATGGCCTAGACAACATAATATAAGCATTAGACTATAGGAAACGTTGAATTTTCCCCCTATTAAAATTTTGTTGAACAGAAACACGAGACTCTATTTTTGGGTTATGGTCCATTCTATAGGTTATAGGTAATGGTCTCATCTGATGAAATTCCAGACTTTCAGATGCCTTTTACTAATTCATATTCTACGACTAGGCTAATGGGTTGTAAGTCATTTTATAGGCTATCTGATAAGTCGTATACCCAACTTCAGAAATTATCATTTTCACCAAGTTTGACCAGTAACCCACAAGCACTACTTACAGCTCATGGAACCACTTATGGCTCGTAAGAACCCTCTTAACAATTGATACTCAAAAAATTTCCAAAACTCGTTTTATACACTTTTCATATTTCTTGCATGTGGGGCCTTATAATGGCACTATTTGAGGTTCTATATTATAGATGATGTAAATCATTGGTTGGGTTATTTAAAGTGGGTAAAATGGCTTTTTTAGGGTTGAACCTAGTTATAAATACCCTGGAGAAAGTAAGATTCATAAGGAAGAAGTTAAAAATGGCTTAAAGTCAACAAATATCATATTCCATATTAGGAGAAGAGACCTTAAGTTTAACACTGATGATTGGGTCTATTTGAAAGTGTATCCCATGAATGGTGTGGTTCAGTTTTGCAAGAAAGCAAAAATAAGCCCTAGGTAAATATGGCCATCAAGATTGTGAGAAAGATTGGCAAGATGGCTTATAAGTTAGAATTTCCAATGGAGATAAACATGATTCACCCTGTGTCCCATGTATCTATGTTTAGAAAATTGATGAGTGATCTGAACTTCATAGTCGTGTTTGAAGATGTAAGCAATAAGGAGATTTGGCTTATGAATAATTCCTATTAGGATCCTAGATTACCAAGTTTAAGAGGTTAAGAAAACTAGAGGTTACATCCATTAAAGTGTTGTGGAGAAATCAACAAGTTGAAGGTGCAACATGGGAAGCGGAAGCAGACATGATGAACCGATACATATATCTTTTCCATTCTAATCAAGCCTAAGGTATTAAGTTCTCCTTGGCTAATACCTCAAATTTCTTGCATTTCAGTTTTTTATGTGCATGTTTATGGACTATTTTGAACCATGTTTTGAAGTATGGGTTTTTTAAATTTCATGAAAAGATGTTTAGATTGCCTTTTTGAATTTATGCCGGGTTGTTAACTACCTATTTAACTCTTTAGAACCTATGTTTAGTAAATGTGAGGATGAATATTTCCAAAGGGGAGATATTGTAAGGACCCATAAATTTGGAAGTTAGAAATGCAGAAAAAAGTAGAACTAGAAATATTGCAGGTAAAAAGCACGAGCTTCATTCGCAGCTCTTGGTTCAAACCATATGGCCTATGGAAAGGGATTGCAAGGATGAAAAATTTACCAAATATCAAGATCATCCACGAAGGCACTTTAACTATAAACCATAGAAGTGGTTCATGGATAAATGCCATGAGATAATGGAAAATATGGTTTTTGACATTAGGACTATGAACAACAGGACGGATTATGATCTCTTTTACGGATTGTAGATAAGGTATTGAGAAAGTCAAAATTTCCTAAGTGTTGAGTCACTCCACGAACGAGTCTATGACTCATAGGTCAAACTATGGGTTATAAATAGGTCTCGTAGATTGGACTCCAAAGGCTAAGTTTTAGAAGATTGGAAAAGGGGAACAAGATGAAACCATAGTACAGTTCCTGGTTTAGTCTATAGACCATAATGGGGGTCATGAGAGATGTTCCAATAGTTTTAATTAAGGATATTTTATTCCATTCCTTGCACCCTAGACTTAAAATTATGTCATTTTGAGACACTTTTACCTCCCATATCAGGCCCTAAATCTTCTCATTCATTCTATTCCTCATTCTATCAAAATTCTCTAAGGTAAGGAACATTCAAGGCAAGGGGAAGCTTAGGGTTTTCATTCAAGAAGCTTCTTTCTCAAACTTCTTTAAGTCTTTCTTTCAGGTCATTTTCTGGTATGTGAATTTGATTTGTAAGTACCTTCCACCCACAAAGTTCCTTAATTAATCCTTTTTACCTTTCCTTTAAGTTCTAGATTAGATGTTGTCTATTAAACTTATGGCTGGTAGTCATGTAGTAAATGTAGTTAAAGCCTATACACCTCAAATTGGCCTAAATAAAGAAGTCAAAAAGCTCTTTTGGGAATATTTGAATGAAGTTGTGACCTGATAAAGAAAAAATCTTCATTAGAGGAGATTTTAATGGGCATATCCATGCAACTTCCAACGGGGTATTTGATGATATTCATGAAGGCTTTGGTTTTTGGGAAAGGAATGGCAGTGGGATATCTCTCTTGTATTTTTCCAAAGCCTTTGAGTTGGTTATTGCTAACTCACGTTTCTCGAAGAGGGAAAATCACTTAATTACATTTTATAGTACTGTAGCTAAGACTCAGATTGATTACTTACTCCTCAGGAAGGGCGATAGAATCTTTTGTAAGAATTATAAGGTTATTCGAAGTGATAATATTTCCACTCAACATAAACTTCTAGTGATGGATCTAGAGATTAAGAGGAAAAAGAAAAGAAGGTTATTTATGCCCAACTGAGGATTAGATGTGGAGGTCTGACTCCTGCTCTTTCTTGGGAGATGGGAGAAAAGTTGAGCAATTTAGGGGCTTGAAGTAGTAGCAGAAATGTGAACACCATGTGGGATACTACTTATTGTTGCATTAGAAAAGTAGCTATCGAGGTACTAGGGTTTCAAGAGGGACCTTTGGTGGATGTCAAGGTGATTGGTGATAGAATAGAGAAGTTCAAGGCAGAGTAAAAGCTAAGAAGATTGACTATATAAAGTGGTTGGAGTGTAGGGATAAGGATGAAAAGTGAAGGCTTAAGGATATCTACAAGACGATGAAGACAAAAGTAAAGACGGAGGTGAGAGTGTTAAGACAATAGTATTTGAGCGCTTGTGTATAGAGGTAAGTAAGAAAGGAGGGGACAAGAGACTACATAGGCTTGCAAAATAGAGAGAGAGAGAAAAGCTCATGACTTGGACCAAGTGAAGTGCATCAAGGATGAGAAGGGTAAGGTATTGGTGGATGAGACTTTCATTAAGCTAACGTGTCAAGCTTATTTTCATAAACTCTTAAATGAAAAAGGGGATAGAGATATTGAACTGAGCAAGTTGGCACACTCTGATAGTCATCAAGATTTTAGTTATTGCAGGCATTTCAGTGTTAAGAAGGTTAGATGTGCTATTAGTAAGATGATGAGTAGAAGGGCGATTGAACTCGATGAGATTTTGATGGATTTCTAGAAAAGTATGGTCAAGGATGGTATGGAGTAGTTGACTAGATTGGTCAATGCTATTATGAAGACTACTAAGATGTTTGATGAATGGAGGCAGAGTACAATAATTTCATTGTACAAAAACAAGGATGATATTCAAAATTGTAACAATTACAGGGTATTAAGTTGCTAAGCCACACTATGAAGGTCTGGGAGAGAGTGGTAGAGATAAGAGTGAGAAAAGGAGTGCCTATCTCAAAGAATATGTTTAGATTCATACTGGGCTGGTTGACTACTGAAGCAATTTATCTTGTTTGGAGATTAGTGGTGAAATATAGGGAAAGAAAGGAGGACCTTCATATGGTGTTTATTGATCTCGAGAAGGCCTATGACAAAATTTTGAGAGATGTTCTATGGAAGTTTTTAGAGGTGAAATGTGTTCCACTTCTGTATATTAGGGTGATAAAGGACATGTATGACAGAACTGAAACTCAAGCAAGAATGGTGGGCAGAGACTCAAAGTGTTTTCCTATTGAGATGGGACTTCATCAAGGATCTGTGTTGAGCCCTTTCCTTTTTTCCTTAGTTATGGATGAGCTAACATGATCTATTCAAGAGGAGGTTCCATGTTGTATGCTATTTGCAGATGACATAATACTAATTGATGAGACTTGGGTTAAAGTTAATACAAGATTTAAGGTTTGTAGATATACTTTGGAATCCAAAGGGTTCAAATTGAGCAAAACCAAAATAAATACTTGGAGTACAAATTTAGTGTTGTGAGGGATGAAGCAAAAATTGATGTGAGACTTGCCACTCAATCTATTCCTAAGAGTAAAAACTTTAAATATCTTTGATCTATGATCCAGAGTAGTGGCCATATCAATGATAATGTCACACATCATATTGAGGCAGCATGGATGAAATGGAGCATGCCTTTAGAGTATTATATGATAATAAGATACCACCTAAACTTAAATTTAAGGTTTACACAATGGTGGTTAGACCATTTTTTCCATATGGGGTAGAGTGTTGGCCAATCAAAAACTTACATGTTCAGAAGATATAGGTCACGGAGATGAAGATGTTGAGATGGATGTGTGGACACACTAAGAGTGATAAGATTAGGAGTAAGACCATCTAGGAAAAGTTAGAGGTGGCCCCTGTGGCTGACAAGATGAGGGAAGCGAGATTACGATGGTTGGACATGTGTAGAGAAAAAGTATTGATGTTTTTGTTAGGAAGTGCTAGAGGTTTGATTTAGGGGTTGCACAGAGGGGTAGAGGTAGACCTAAGAAGTATTGGTAGGAGGTGATTAGAAAATAAATGGGGAAACTACATCTCACCAAGGACAAGACCTTAGATAGAAAGGAGTGGAGGTCGCGCATTAGGGTAGAAGGCTAATAGGCTAGTATGTATAGGTTGTGGTATTACCTTGTGGTTTAGTGGGATTAATTGCGTATTTATATCCTGTGTTGTTAGTATTTGTCTAATATTTGTTACTTTTATCGTATTTACATACTATCATTTATTTTCATTACTAGTTGTTTTCCTTTTTTTGTTCTATTCTTTTCCTTTTTTCCATATCAAGTATCTTCTGCTTATGGGGCTTGATATTTGAAACAAGGGTTTTTTCTAGAATTAACCACTCTATCTCTATGTGGTAGTGTACATTTCACCATCCCGAGACCTCACTTGTGGGATTCCACTACGGATGTTGTTGTTATTATTTGTTTAAGTTCTTGAAAATGTTGAGTTGCATGACATTGATTCTAATGACATTTTTATGATGTATTTTCATGTATTTTGACTTTAATGATGTAATGTATTAACTTACCATTATTTCTGATGATTACTATGTTGATTGTTATGATTTTACTACCTAGGGTTTATCATTGTTGATGTGGCCTCCTTTATCCTCATTTTAAAGTTACATATTTTATCATGTCCATGCATTATTCTATTAAATCATGTAATTTCAAGTTATTACATAGGCCCACTAAGCTAATGAAGAATTTGCATGATATAGATGATAGGGGCATAAAGTAACATTTAAAGTTATGAATGTTGTCAAATATGTTAGTTT